>PVIU01007375.1:0-92324 GCA_004026605.1 Ondatra zibethicus
CCTGTGCTCTGACCCCATCCTCACTCCCTCACCTGTGCTCTGACCACGTCCTCCCTCCCCACCTGTCTCTGACCATGTCCTCCCTCCCCACCTGTGCTCTGACCCCGTCCTCACTCCCCACCTGTGCTCTGACCACGTCCTTCCTCCCCCATCTCTGCCTTGACCACCTCTTCACTCCTCATCTCTACTCTGAACACCTCCACAGCCCCACGTGCCTGAGGGAAGGGCAACAGGAGATGTGAAGTGGCCTGAGCAAAACCAGCAGGACCAAAGGAAGATGTTGTGCCCCTGACTCAGGATTATGGTGGTGGCACAGAGGAAACCCAATGGAGGTGAGCAAGGCAAAGTGCGAGTAATGGCCAGGTCACTCCAGAGGTCTGTGTGCTCTTGAGGGATGATTTGAGTCAGGTACTAGGTCCTTCTGGGAGGCACCAATTGTTCCCTTCTAATTCTCAGAGGAGCCGCCAGGTGACTGAGGTCAAGAGAACAACCTGTAGAGCATTGTATCCGGAGCAGCTCAGTACTCGAGGTGTGAACCCAGAGGTACAGCTGGACCCCAGTGCTAATATCCAAGGTCACTCTCCTGACGCACCCAGCCAGGACCCCAAACATCTGGGCACAAGGAAAGCAAGGACCGGCAGAGGTCACTGCCAGGTCCCAGAGCTCAGGGCTGCCTTCCTTCCTGCTTCCACCTGGAGCTCCAGTTTGTCTCCTCAGCAGGGTCACACACAGAGCAGTTGACAGGGTAGGGAATGGCCCCTAGTGGGCCAGTAAGGTCCAACAAAGCCCCTATTGTCTCACTGGCCCAGCTGAAAGGCTCTGAGGAAAACAAGCCTCCATCCCTCTGAGAGGAGAAGCAGGGGCCTGAGATCCGCCCTTCCCCGGAGGAGGCCTCCTTGTGTTCATCTTATCTCCTGTCAGGGATGAACCTGCTAAATGTGCCCTTGCTTTTGCTCTCTTCCTTCCCATTTTCCCTTCACCCATACGTTCTATCTAGGTTTTGCTAAGGCTGTGGCTATTTTCCAGCTATGTACCCATTTCAACTTTATAATCTTTTATTAGGGCTGTATTCATGGCTAAATAAACCCCAGGCTCTTGAAACTTTTTATCTACTGGAAGCTTCTGCTTTGGCTTCCAAAATGCCCCTGATCTCCAGCTAAAATAATCAAGTCATTATCTCTGAAAGATAGAGCCTTTTGAGTTTCAGACCCTGATCAGGTGAAGATAGATGTCTACATAACTCATAGGGCTGCTATTCTGTGGAATTTTTAAATGCTTTTGAATTAGTTGATTTATAACAGTGAAGCGATCATAAAAATTAAGTATATTTAATTTTTCTATAAAAATGAATGCTACAAGGGCTGAAGGATTGGCTCTGCACCTAAGAGCACTTACTGCTCGTGTATTGAGTGGCCAAATTCAGTTTCCAAAACCCACACTGGGCAGCTCACAATCACTGCTAACTCCAGCTCCAGGGACCAGACACATTTCTCTGGTCTCCACAGGCACCATCACACATGCACACGTACACACACACACACAAAAATTAATTCTTTTTTTAAAAAAATCAACATTACTGTCCAACTTCATTATGAAATTAATGCTAAATATTATTTGGTCATGGTGTATGCTATGCTTCTAGGCATGTGTGGTATATACATACATGTGTGTTTAGGTCTGTGTATATATACAGCTGAGTGTGCACAGAGAGGCCGCAAGTATCTTCCTCTCTATCTCTTTTCCCACCTTAGTTTTGAGACTGGGTTTCTCACTATACCTGGACTTCACTGATTTGGCTAGACTAGCTGTCTAGGGAGCTTTGGGGATGTGCCTGACTCTTTCCCACCACCAAGCACTGGAAATAGATGTGTGTATTGCCATGCCCACATTTACATGGATGTTGAGAATCCAAGCTGGCGTCCTCATCCTCGTATAACAAACTCTTTACTCATTGGACCATCTCCCAGCCCCAGGTGTACTGTTGAAGGTCACTATGTCATCTATAATTACACTACCAGTATACTTGTATACTAGACTATTCAAATATAGTTCTTGCCTATGACAATTTCAAGGGCATTTGGCCAGTGTTTTAAGCACTCAATTCCCTCCTAAATAAACGAAAAGTTGCCAAGCGCAACAAAAGCATCCCATTTGCTTTAAGGATGCACTCTTTCTATATTGGTAAATATTTGACTGAGAAACATTTGAAATACAGGGTAGATGCAGCCAAGAAGAACAAAATTCAAACCTGAGAAGTTGTAGGTGGAGACGAAGAAGATTTGGGGGTTAGGAAGGCTATGGCAGGAAAATCTCTTCCCGCTGTGTACAAAGCCAAAGCAAGGGAGCAGCTCACCTCAGGGCTGCAAGAGCAGAGTGGGAACCGGGAGTTAGTTGTCTTTATTCTTGTCCTTTACTTTGGCTAGCTGAGGTTCGCTGACGCCAGATTCATCCAGTCCTCCTCCAGGAATGGAGGGGCTTCTGTGACCAGCTGCTTTTGTCTTTATGCTGCCAGAAGAGCAAGAAGGCCTAAAATAATGGCTCAGTGGATAGAGTGCTTGTTATACAAGCATAGGAACCTGAATTCAATCCCCAGAATCCACATATAAAGCTATTAAAGACATTGCGTTTGCTGGTGGGTCCCCTAATTAAGCAGCCATGTTGAGTTGAGGGTGTTTGTTTGGATGGGGACTCTATCTTTGTGTGTTTCTCTGGCTGCCTCCTGCTTCAGCCTAGAGGCATCTGGCTAGGATAGTGTTTCCAATGAGCTGGCTGGGGTTCCTTGGCTCTATAGCATAATAATTATGGGTAAGTAAAGAGAGACCTTCCAGACCTTGAGTGCCCAAGCCCTAGGAGCCAGGCTCGTGGACGCAGATGCTAGATTCCGGGCTTCGGAAGCCAGAGACTTGGGCTGTAGGCACCTGGGTTGAATGCTTCCTGCACTGAGCTTTACAAGTTCTACTTGGGGATCGAGGAATGAGCTACAGCCGTTCTGCCACCATGCCTTTGCTCCTCCACCATGGATTCCAACCCTCTGGGAACTGTAAACCTGATTAAATGCTTTCTTTTTTAAGTTGCCTAGGCCATGCTGTTTTGTCATAGAAATTTAAAAGTAACTAAGACAGATCACTTTCTCTGGGAGCAGCGGGAAGGCTGCTAGAGAGCTGGGGGAGCTGGCGGAGGCCCTTCCTGGACACAGAAACAATAAGATGGACTTCCTGTTCTATAGTTCCCCAGCCTCATGCACAGAGTCAATGGAAAAGTTCTTCAGGGACTGTCTTAGTTAGGGTTTCTATTGCTGTGACCAAACACCATGACCAAAAAGCAAATTGGGCAGGAAAGCCTTTATTTGGCTTACACGTCTATATTGCTGTTTATATCGAAGGAAATTAGGACAGGAACTCAAACAGGCAGGAGTTGATGCAGAGGCCATGGAGGGATGCTGCTTACTGGTTTGCTTCTCATGACTTTCCCAGCCTGCTTTCTTATGGAATCCAGGATCCCCTCATCCAGGGATGGCACCGTCCACCATGGGTTGGGTCCTCGCCCATCAATCACTAATTATGAAAATGCCTTGCAGCTGGAGCTCATAGAGACATTTCATCAAGTGAGGCTCCTTCCTCTCTGATGACTCTGGCTTGTGTCAAGTTGACACACAAACCCATTCAGTACAGGTTCTGATCATGGCTGGGGGAACCTATGCTTTCGCAGGCTTTCTGCCTACCTGGGAAATTTCTACTGACCAACTGCCTTACATTCCTGGTCTCATGGTGGGTAGAGGGAGGGACAAAAAGGGACATAGAGAGGCTCACCTTGTAACTCCTTCCTTCCCCTAGAAACCAGAGAGTCTGTTCACCTCTATCTGTGATAGTTAGTGTTTGTCAACTAGATGCAAGCCTGAGTCACCTGGGAAGAGGGAACATCATTCAAGGAACTGTCACCCACAGGTTGGCCTATAAGCAAGTCTGTAGGGCAGTTTCTTGACTGACTGGTAGAGGAGGCCCAGCCTTTTGCTGGCAGTGCTGCCCCTGGGCAGATGGTCCTGGGTTTTATAAGAAAGCAGACTGAGAAAGCCGTGGGAAGCAAGCCAGTAAGCAGCATTCCTCCGTGGTCTTTGCTCCAGTTTCTGCCTTTAGTTCTTGGTCTGGCTTCTGTCAGTGATGGACTGTGACATGAAAGTGTAGTCAGAGAGACCCTTCCTTCCCCAGGTTTCTTTGGGTCGGTGTGTTTATCGAAGCACTAGAAAGCAAGCCAGGGCATCGTTCAGTTGCCAGGCAGGTTTTAGTATCAACCTCTGCCTCGTCTTTTGTTTGGAGTGTGTGTGTGTGTGTGTGTGTGTGTGTGTGTGTGTGTGTGTGTGTGTGTGTGTGTGTATTAGGGTTCCCAAATAAGTTGGAAGGGAGAGTCAGAACCCCTAGAACTGGAGTTACAGACAGTCGTGAGCCTTGTTAAAGACTCGCCCAATTCAACCTGAAGAATTAGAGCACCTGCGGGGAGGTCAATCACTTCCTCCATGTTCATAGGGACACTTTGGGAGGAAGGCAGGGGCTTTCGGGCAGAAAACAGTACAGTCTTATGCTGGTTGGAGTGTGACATCGGCGATGTGCCACCTCTGGTGGCAGACTGAAAACTGGAGGGACTAGAAGCTCTGGGCAACATGGTGACAATCACATAGGTTGCTTGGTGTCTACAGAAAGGTGGTTCTTGAGAGAGATGTCATCATCAAGAGGGAGACACCTACCAACGATGAAGCCTCATTTCCTGTTAGAACAGCTTCCTTTGGCTTCTCAGTCCAAGCATGTGGAAAATGCAGAATTTCTCCGAGGTCACAACACAAGCTGCCAACACTACTGGGGCAAAGTGAAACTGCAAGGATGCGAAGTCCCTAGTCCTTGACATTGAGATCAAATGGCTATAACCATCTTTCTCTGAACATCCCCCCAGGGAGGGGGCATATGCAGTCAGCATTCTGCCGCCAACACCCAGAATAGCAGTGATTGTTACCCATGCTCTATAAGCAAGCCTCTGAGGTCCCACACGAGAGAATTCTCTGGTATACAAAGCAGAGCCAAGCTAACTTAAAAGATTCTGTTGAAAGCTCAGAGAAGCAAAGGATGGATTGGAGACCACGCCTGGGGCTGTAGATCCAGTGATCTTGGGGGCACAAACCCTGCATGGGCAAGACTGCCTTAGGGAAAGTCCCAGGAAAGACAGCTGAATTGTCTTAGCTGGGTTGTGAGAACTGACTTGGGATCCAGGGCAAGTTAGAACCACCCCACCAGAGGCATCCCCAAAGGAGATGGCTGCCAAGTCCCTCCAGATCACAGCTACTTCTGGAAAGCAAGAAGACTAGGTTGTAAGCAGCACTGTATAGCCCAGACCAGGGCTTGCCTCAGGGGTCGCTGCAGAGTGGAACTGTGGAACATACCTAGAGCTTTGCGCAGACAGCTCCTAGCTTGGCGACTAGACGGACGGGGGCTCCACCTCTCTGTGACTTCAGTTCCTTTGCGAGATGGAGCTTGTAAGAGATACCAACCTTAGCTTACAGGCTCACAGGGGATTCGTGGTGTTTCTACTGAGGTCACTTTTCTTTTAAAACACCATTTACTCAAGATCCAAGGCTGGGGACACAATTTGCAAAGTCCAGTAGAGATTAGAATAGGGATTCGTTACTAGGAATTCCCAGACATCAATAATGGCTCAGACCTGTAATCCTAGCACTGGGTAAGCAGAGGCAGGAAGACCCCAGGCTAAGTAGACAAGGGCAGGAGGATTCTGATAGCTTAAGCTATACAGTGAGATTTTAGGCTAACCTGAGCTACACGTGTCTCAAAAAAAATTGTAGGCAGTGACAACAGAGAATTACATCCAAGTGTGGAGCCCTTTCAAGAACTGGTTCCCATGGGACTACATGCATCCCACGTCCCCAGAGCCAGCCCTGCCAGGATCATCCAAAAGGCCACACTTCATGCACACACTGGTCTCCTTGGGAAACTGAGCCTTTCTGCTGCTCCAACAATGATGCTTCCCTTGAGGCTCGTATTCTCATTCTGAAGAACACTGGGGAAAGCTGCTGCCTCAGAGAAGGTTGATGGAAGCTGCCATGCTCCTTGATCTTTGGAAGGAGAAAGGAGACAGGTAGGTGCTGGATGGCTCAGTAAGCAGGGGTGGCCTGATGTCCTGGAAGCTCTCAGGCATGGGCAGCTGGGGGAGAAAAAACCTTGCAGGTGCAGGGCCAGCAGCAAGTGATAGGAAGAGAATCAGGTAGAACAAAGGAGCCCAGCCCCTTGCCATTTTGAGGTGACATGCTTTATTAAGAAATGACTGGCAAGAGAAAGCTGTAAATGTCAGCAGGAGCCCAGAGTCCGTGCCTGTATTGTCCACGAAAAGGTCCCTCTCAGAGAAGGCAGCCAGCACAGACAGAGTTCTGGCCCAAGCGATAGCCTGGCTGACTCTGAGCTCCTGGCTGGGTGTCCATGTAGGAACAGACTCCTGTCCAAGAATATCACACTGCTCCAAGCAAGATCAAATCCAAGACCTCTCACTGGCTTCTCACTTTCTCAGGCCTCATTTGTCTGGAACGACCTCCTAGGTCCCCAAGAGAATACACTGTCAGGGGCTTGAGTGCGCCAGCTCAGTCCTGCTGCTCTGGCTCAGCTCCATGGTGAGTCAGCTGTCGGCACAGTGGCCCCGGAACGTTTGTCAGCTCTGTGGCCAATGGGCTTCCCACTTGGCTTCTGTACGGCAATGGATTTCATGGCCAGCCTGATGGGATCCTGCTTTGGGGCATATCATGGAACTCCTACGTACGTACGTCTGTCTGTCTGTCTGTCTGTCTGTCTGTCTGTCTCTCTCTCTCTCTCTCTCTCTCTCTGTGTGTGCAGAAATAGAAGAGTCCATCAAAAGAAAACTAAAAAGTAGTATTGTATTCCTGTTCAAATCTAAAGACAAGGGGGTTGGAGAGATGGCTCAGTGGTCAAGAGCACTGGTTGCTCTTCCAGAGGACCCGGGTTCAAGTCCCAGCACCCACATGGCAGCTCAAAACTGTCTGTAGCTCCAGTTCCAGGAGACTGAATACCCTTACACAAAACATACATGCAGGCAAAATACCAACATACATAAAATAAAAATAAATAATATATAAAAAAAGATTTGTTTAAAAAAAATCTAAAGACAAATAGATTCCACCATTCATCTATGCTTCTGGTTCTAAAGTGAATTAGAAACATGTCCCTCAGCCCAAATCTCTGACTGCACCGCACTGCCTAGAAAAAGCAGCCCCAGAAAAAAGTCAGCTCCAGAATTTTCTGGAACTCACAGACTACTAGACTTTCCCCTCCAGCTTGAGCTACTTCTCTCATGCTATTGTTCAGACCTGAGAGTTCCAGCCCATCTCCACCCACACCAGCAGAGACACTCTATTGAGTTTGTAATGTTAGCACCCCAACATCTTCCCCAACAGACAGTGACCATCAGTGTGAGTCTGCTCCCAACGTCTTCAGAACTGTGTGAGGCCAGGACCATGACTTGTCTAACTACATAGCCCTAAACCGTGCTGGGTCTGTGATAAAAGACATGAGAAAACATCCCAGAGAGGCTTGTTAAATTTTCATTCATTCCTCAATCGTGAATAATCAATCCTTCATGACAAACTCTAGCCCTCTGACGTAGTTTGCTTTCTGTTGCTGCAGTAAATACCATGACCAAAAGCAACCTGGGGAGGGAAAGATTTATTTCATCTTATAGCTTATGGTTATGAAGGGCAGTCAGGGCAGGAACTCAGGGCAGGAACCTGACAGGAATTGAAGTACAGACCATGGTGGAATGCTGCTTACTGACTTGCTTCACATGGCTTACTCAGCTTGCTTTTTTTTAAATGGCCCAGGATCACCTGTCCAGAGGTGGTATGGCCCATGATGGACTAGGCCTCCAATGTCAACTATTAATCAAGGGAATGCTCGATAGATCTGACTACAGGCCATTCTGATGGAAATATTTTCTTTATTAATTGCCTCTTCCCAGAGTACCCTAGCTCTGTCACATTGATAAAAATTAGTCAGTACATCCACAAATATTTTTTTAACCAAGCATTTTATCTGGATGAACCTTACTTCCTAGTTTGGGAAAATAAGAACCATCACTTTTTTTTAATGTTCTTTCTGTTCTCAACCATTTAGCCTTGCACAGGGTTGGATTTCATGAAGAGGAACAAGGTCACCAAGAACCAGGGCTGTGAACTCGGTAGGTACCTAACTGTCTGGTGCTGTTAAGTTGAAATTGAGGCATGGCGGGAGTGATTTTTTTTTTTTTAATTTCAGACAATGGGGCTCTGACTGCCATGCTCAGTTATTTGAGCAATCAGAGAAGCCTTGGAAGTGTGAGGAGAGTCTGAAGGTGATGATACTGAAGGGAATGGGGCTTTCCACACCAAGTTAATTGAAGGTCACATTAAAAATCACATTGTCCCTCCTCCCCATCTATAGCTCATGAAATCTAGATGGTCTCACATGCAGTTCTTTAGAATATGATGGAATCAGGTGTGGTGGTACACATCTGTTATCCCAACAGCTGGGAAGCCAACATAAGAGAATAAATAGCCTCATCATGAGTCTGAAGTCAGCCTGTGCCACATAGTGAGTTCTAAGCAAACTCTAATAGAGACCTGAGATCTTGACAACTTCTCATTTCTGACATTGTGTGACACACACACACACACACACACACACACACACACACACACCTCTTATTTCAGGTTGGAGAGCTAGCTTATGAGTTGCATCGCTGCTGTAGTACCCTCTCCAGCAGCCTTTCACAGATCATGGTCAGCTCTACTCTTTTAAAAAACCTCTTTCATATGATAGTATTTCCAGCCTGGTGGTCTCATCCACATCTGGTTCCCTGCCCATGGAGCTCAGCTAGCATCCAGTGCCCTTGTTCCTATATCGTCGTCCTAGTGCAGATTCCTCATGACAACAGCACAATGTTGGACTCAAATACAGCCTGTCAGGATTCATTTGTAGACTTGGCACAACCTAGAATCACTTGGGAAGAAAGCTTCAATGAGGGCTAATCTACATCAGCTTGCCCTGCGGGCGTGTCTGCGGGGGATTATCCTGATTGCTTTAATTACTGTGGAAAGCCTTAGTCCACTACGGGCAGTACCATTCCCTAGGCAGGGATCTTGTGTAAGAGTAGAGAAATGGAGTTGAGAAAGTAAGTGAGTATGCATGCTCAGTAAGGGAAATGAAGCTGGAGAGATGCACAGAAGATTAACAGGTACCCTTGTGTATTGCATTTGGCTTTCTGTTGCTGGAGGTGATTTCCTGACAAATACTGCATGGAGCACAGGCGAACAGGAACAAATGTTGGGGTGGATTCAGCTTCCCAGCAGACCCCATTGCCAGCTAATGAAGCTAGCTGCTGCCTTCTCTCTGAGAACTTCCTCTTCTACATAACGAGAGTGGTCTCTGCTATCCAGAGAGAACTTAGGCTCAGGAAGTTTAATTGCTCATCTAAAGAAACAGCTTTTCTTATTCCTAAAAAGTTCTGGAAGATTCTTTCCTTCTTCACACACCCCAAGAAATTTCCAACCTTTATTTAGGTCTTGGCATTGTGTTGCTGAGTTAGAAGGTGGTAAGATAGGAACATGGGGAGCTGTAGGAAGGGCAGCTGAAGGAAGGTGGGGAGATGTTTGGGGTCCAAAGCCTGGGAGAAAAACAGACAGCAGAGGAGAAAGCTTTGAGCGAAGTAGCCCCACACTGCAGACACTGCTCACAGACACAGAATACTTGAATTAGTTTTATATTGCTTGCGGATGACCGAGCTGTTACTAGACCCTCTGAGATCTGACTTTCTGAATGCTGGCTTCAGCAGAGTTCCATTTCAAACCTCCAGCGCCTTTGCTTCTCTGACCCTTCACTGCCCAGCTCCGTCTGGCTTCACATCCTGTGGTCACTGTCTCCATCCTGGCCTCGCTGTCTTCCCTGGCACTTGGTTCGGACGCCCTTCCTGCTCCATGTGCACAAGAGCAGTCTTCTTACAGTTGCCCCTGCTGCTCTGTCAGTCTGCTCCCATCCACCTGCTTAACACCTGCCAGGGACCTTGCAAAAGTACTGGTCTCATCAGACCATTTGATGGTTTAAGACTCTTTAGGCACCTTATCACCTTGAATCAAAAGGAAAACACTCAGTGTAGAGGCATATACCAATAAATCCAGTAATGGGTAGATAAAGATAGGAGGCTCGTAAATTAAAGAGTAGGCTGGGCTCCATGGTAAGACCATATATGTAAAGGTAAGGAAAAGAGATGGACAGAGAGAGACTGGAGGTGGGAAGAAGGGGAAGAGGAGGGAGAGAGAAGAGAGAAATTCTCACTATGGCAACAAGGGCCTCCACCCTTGGCATGTCCACTTTTGCAGCCTCATCCCACCCCTCCCTCTTTCCCAAGTGTGATTGTGTCCATCCTTTCTATTCCTGAACAGGGACTAAGCTGCTCTACTGAAAGGGGGAAGGGTTCTCTTGTTCCTAACACACCATGTAGTCTCAATTGCCTTCTTCCTATCGCTGTCTTCTTCCTACATGTGCTCAAAGTATGCCTGTACCCCTTACTCCATCTCTACTGTGCCTAGGTGATAGTACATATCCTAGAGTGTGCCCTGTGATCCAGGCACCAAAAGTCTTCATAGTGCACTGGAAACCCAGGCTTCATCCCTCAAGCTCCTTGGCACAGCCACAAGAACAACTCTGAGAGACCTTAACATGTTCACAACTGCACATTGGCCTTCTGCACTCTCCCCTGCCTCTCCTCTCACTATCAATAAACCACCCAGATGCTCACACAGAAAACCTAAAGGCTTCCTCTTCCCCAGTCCCATGAGTCACCAAGACCCGGGCATTTAACTGCAAAACACAACTCAGTGTCCATTCACACAGCAGGGACTGGAGTCGAAGCATTTTTACCTCTGACCTTGATCGCAGCATGTCCCTAACTGGAATCCCTACTTCCCTGTGGGTCTTCTCTTTCCTTCTGCTAGAGTCCCTGCAGAGATGATGGAGATGGCTGAGTCAGTAACACAATTGCCTTGAAAGTGTGAAGACCTGAGTTAAGGTTCCCAGAACCGATATAAAGTCAGTCACCCTCGGCTTTGATAAAGAACAGCTGCACTATGAACCACAAGCTCCCTGGGTTAGTAGAAGGGACCAGAAGAGAACCTCATTTTGGTCACTGCCTACCTGAAGCCCCCAGAGCACTTTACTTTAAGATCGCAGGTGTTGCAGAAGAGAGATCAAAGAGCCCACGTCTGAGCACCAGGATGGTCCTGACTTCTTTGAAGCTGGCCACTTGAGTTTGTTGTCATGAGTGCCTTTTCTCTCTGGATGTCCCTGCTGTAAAAAGTTGGATTTATTAACTATGTCATGAGCTGTGGTTCTTTCCTGCTCCTATATGTTTGAGCCGTCATTTGCCGCTGCCCCTCCCCCTTATTTTACAACCATGTCACCATGCCAGGTTGGACTTTCTAATGCAGCTAATTGGAAGTGCCTCTCGTAGCTGGTTGATAAGTAGAGAACCTGTCCATCTGTTGGCAGAGAGAGCCGCTACAGTTTTCCTCACCATTGTGTCTGCCCCTTGTTACCTTGGGCTACAGACGGCACCATCTGCTTCCAAATCCCACTAATATGCAGTGGAGCAACATGGTGATAACCTTCCTGGCTCAGGTTCAGTCTCCTCCTCTCTGACCAGCCACTGTCCTCCCCATCCCATCTGTGAGCAAGACTTGAGCTAGAAGGCTGGCAGCCCAGAAAGCTTGGCCAGGGCAGCCCCAACTTCCTCCCACCACAGACACAACCCCCATCTAACAAAAGTCACAGGTCTAAGGAGAACAGAGGTAGGAAAGGGACCCTAAACTCAACAAATATGAAAACAGTTTTGTTGCCTGGGAAACGACTCCTCTTGTGTCCTGGGATCAGCTCAGGCATACTCTATGAGATTTCCTCTCTATGCTACCCACAGTTGCCAGTGTGCAGCATTATCAGGAAAACCTTGACATTAATAAAATGTGGATATCAATCTGCTAAACCTGATTAAGCCTTTTTAGCATTAACTATGCCTCTCTGACATCCACAGCAACCCTGGAAAGTCTAAGCACAAGTTCAGCTCATTGCATCAGTTAACACAGGCTTCCCTTCCCTTGAGATTTGTGGGGTGTCAGGGGCAGAGTTAAACCATCTGGTGCATATTTAGGACCAGGATGAACTTCGAAGTGAAACATCTGGTCAGCAGCCAGGCCAAAGGAAGGCTTGGAGAGAATTAAGCTCCATCCATTCATTTAGCCTAATCCCCTGCAAAGGACAGTTAAATAAGGGCAGGTCATTTGGAAGGAGAGTTTCTTTGCTGATATCCTGGCAGCAGCTGGTTCATCCTTCAACATAACAGGGTTTAGAACTGGGCATTACCATTTCCGCTTAACCTAGAGTCACAGTTACCACGTCGCCAGCAGCCCTTTCACACGCTTGATTCAAAGCACATAATAAAATCTCGGTTAGTGAGAGCATACATTTTCAGTAGTTCATTCCCGAGATTGCTAATACTGATGTGTCTGTCCAATTTAGAGATGCTCTCCTAAAAAATTAACCTGTGCGAACTAGACCTCAGCTATCTGCAAGGACCTTAGACCCTAATACAGGTTTTGCCTCATGGACGACAGAATCAATGAGGCTGAACTGAGGGGAGGGACACTCAGTAGAAGAACATTAACCATGGTCATTGGTTGGGTGCTTTGGGGCTTTCTTCTTCAGTGAAGAGAGGGCAGAAATCATGCAAGGTGGCTCTCTGAGGGCTTTAGTATGTAGAACAAGACAATTCAATGCTGTTTACTACTTATTCAGTGAGCAAAATAACACATCTATGAAGACCCTATTATGATGGTTAGTGGGTAAAGTGCTTACTGCATAGGCATGAAGATTTAGTTTGGCTCCACAGCATCTATACAAATGTCAAGCATAGAGGCTCACATGAGAAGGGGAAGGCAGATAATCCCAGGGGCTTGGTGGGCAGCCATCCTAGTGGAAGTGGTGAGACCCTGGTTCAGTAAGAGACTGTGTCTTAAAAAAATAAGGTGGAGAACACTAGAAGACATTCAACATTGACTTCTGGCCTCCACTTGGTACACACACACACACACACACACACACACACACACACACACACACACACACGTACCAGACCCTGCTATGTGCCAAGCATTGTGCTGAGTGCTAGGGGCACAAAGAGGTTTATTTATGTTCTTGTTTTGAACTTCAAAGGGTTAAAATGTAGCCAGAGAGAGGAACCACCGACCATCCCACAATAGTTCACCATTGTATAAAGTGTCAACAGGATGATGTAGACATGGAAATGTTCCCACCATTCACATTTATGACAGGTGTCAGTCACTAATAGTGTCATTCCAGTATGAACTGAATTATAGCCTTGGACACTTTCTCCACCTGGTCCTCCATGTAGCCATGATGGATCATGATAGCTGACATACACAGGTCACCCATGTACCATGCCTGGAGTGAATTCCCACTGCTGTAATGAGGAAGAGAGACTTCCAGAGATCCATACCTACTGAGATTCCAAAGCCCAGATGTCTCACTTCTGCTGCACTAAGTGGCTGAGATGTCTGACATCCACGAGAGTGAATGACTGAATACAGAAGGGTTGTCAGATTGCCGGTGCTGTGCTGAGGAAGGTTGAGATGTGGCTCTCATCCTGTAAAAGGCAGGGTTGCTGAGCCCACACCATTTGGTGATCTTGCATAACTGGGAGGGAGCATTTGAACTGGCTTGTTCAGTATTCCAGACTTTGATGTTCTATGGTCCTCAGATAAGAACTGGAACAGAAGGAAGAAGATGGGGTGTTTTGATCATAAAACATATATGGTCCTGCATATGGCTTGCAGGATCCAGAGGCCTTACCTGGCCAGGGTGAAAAGTTACTATACACTGGAGGTGACCCACGTCACCTTTGGGAAAGGGACCAGGTCACTTATTAACAAGCACTTAATTAATGCTTACCCTGGGTGGTTTAAGATAGCAAACAAATAAAACCACATTCTCCTCTTATGGGATTCAGAGCCCATGAAAAGAAAGGACCACCTAGCCAACAGTGATGAGTCGCCAGACAACAATGAAACTTTTGACACTCCCCTTTGCTAGCCCCCTTTTCCTGCTGTGAGCAATTCCCATAGATGTAGGAGTTTAAAATGAGTCAAAAATTTGAGACACCTATCTTGAAAGTGCAGTGGGATCGAGGCTTAGTTCTTTCTGGAGACTCCTTGGAGGAACCTGGGTACTTGCTGTGACCAGATTCTGCAGGTGCTGAAATTCCTAGGCCCCATCTTCACATCTCTCCAGATATTGCTTTTATAGCCAATTCTCCTCTTTCCCTAATTTTGTCGCGCCTCCTTGTGATATTGCACCAAGGCAAACAAGATGACCTGTCCATCTCAGAGTATTTAACTTTCACCTGTCGATCTCCTTGTCACATAGGGTAACTTCACTGGTTCCAAGGTTTCATATGTAAGCAGTGAATGTGTGTGTGTGTGTGTGTGTGTGTGTGTGTGTGCGCGTGCGTGCGCGCGCGCGCGTTCATGTGCACATCTGCTGTCTGTTTATATTCAGCTTACAGAAACGACAATCTTTTTCCATTGGGATTCATTGACTTCTTGCCTTACTTTCCTACAAAGGTGTCATGAAAACTCCCCCAATGAACTCTGGCTCCCTCCAGAGTGCCTGGGAAGAGATGAGAGAGGTTGGCTTGGTGCCGATCCTGAAAGTCATGCTGTCGCTGGAACCAGGCTCCTGAGAGAGAAGAGCCTGATTTGAATTCCAAAAACCTTCATTTGGAAAAATCAAAGGCTGACATCTGAGAGATGAGGCCATAGAGTTAATCCACACAGAGTGGATTAGAAAGAGGACTCAGCTGTTTCTGTCCAGAAGAGGAAAAAGCTTTGCTGGCTGGTCACAGGGCAAGGACCTGAGGGTCCCAACATGGCTGGTTACAGGACAAGGACACAAGGGTCTCAGTATAACTGGTCATAGGCCAAAGACCCGAGGGTCCCAGCATGAATTTAGGAATATGGATCCCCAAAGGGTCTACAGCTTAGATCTGATGCTAAAGTCAAAACTCCAGAGCAAGGACAAGCAACGGGGCTGTAGGTCATGAGGAGGCTGGGAAGCTGTCCTCAGCTCACTCCCTGGGCAAAGCAGAGAACTTCTAGCCCTCCAGACCCTTGCCGTCTAGGTGCTGGATCTCTGTGTACCCGTGTGGAGCAAAAAGCATTTGAGACAGTGTTTCTTCTCTCACGATGGATGCAGATGAACTGAAGAGAAACCAGAGGCTCCAGATTTAAGAGCAAGATGAGAAGCCAGACTTCAGAAACCACATAAACACAGGGTCTTATGCATCTACCACATCCAAGGAGGCCATGAAGGGCAATTTTAGTCCATGCAGGGCCCCAGGTCTGGTACTAAGTGATGTAGAGGCCTTTCTTCTACCCTGGTATGGTGTCTACACTGAAACCTAAAGGAGCTGGATACAAGAAGGGAGACTTTCAGAATTGCCCAAGAGTAACTAACACAGTTGGGACCACATTTGGTGCAGGAAACAGCTGAACACTCCTTCACTTTGGTGCAGGGTTCTGGTGATTGGCTCACCATGTTTCTAACTGAAATTAAATTAAAACAGCCCCCGCTTGTTTTACTCACATTAACCCTTCAGCAATTCCAATTGTCTTGAATGGTACCCTATATTCTAAATTTGCCTGATCATCTCTTGGAGGTGTTGATTAATTGATGAGCTGCCAAACTTATAAATGATGCTTTTTAAATGCATATGTTTGATAACATTACAACTGATATGTAATGATAATAAAGGCATGAACTTTTCCTCATTGGAAATGTGCCATTTCCTGCATTGTCTATTAAGAGCCTCGTAGCTCACAAAGGAGACATCCAGATAATCTACCCTGTCCATTTTGCAGGTGACAATGCTGGTCTCTGTTCAGTCCACTTTCTCAAGACCTCAGAAAAGGGCACAGTGACGCAGATCAGTAGGTAGAGTATGCACAATGCCATGAGTCTCATCCACAGGACCACATAAACGTGAGGACAGTGTATGTCTGTGACCCCAGCACTCAGCAGGTGGAGTTGGAAGACCAGAAGTTCAAGGTCATCCTCAGACTATGCTATAAAGACCTTGCATCAATCAAATAAACTTCAGAGGATATGGTTGAACACAGAATTTTACCCTTCTCTGTCTCCAAAGTCCAAGCAAACTACAAAACTTCAGGCCCCAAATAAAGCAGATGCTTTCTGCTTATAATGAGTAAAAGCCAGGACTCTCTTGCTGAGACCTAGACGTGTACATGTCTGGACATGGGAATGCTCATCAAGCTGTACTTTTAGGACATTTGAAGAGATTTTATAATGTGTTTGCTTTCTCCTGAGAATTCAAAGTGCAGGGCCTGGGGAATGGAGACATGCCACTAGAACACAGGCTCTTATTTGTGGGGTTGGATATGAAATGTCCACCACAGGCTCACATGTCTGACAATTGATCCTTGGCTGGCGGTACCCTTTCTAGAGGTTGTGTAGCCTTCGGAACATGAGGGCCCAGCTGGAATAAATGACTCACTTCGGGGTAGGCCTTGTGGTTTATATAGCCCTGCCAACTTCTGGCCTCTGGCCCTCTCTTTACTTCCTGATTCAAGCAAATATAAATATAGCAAGCTGAGAGATGAGTTCCTATAGTTATGACTAGGAGTATCCATCATGGACCTTATTCTCCAACCATGAGCTACAATAGACCTTCCTTCCTTCCTTAAAATTGCCTATTGTCAGGTACCAGGTCACACCGACAAGAAAACTAATGAATATACAGGCTACTGAGAGTGAAGTCACAGCTTAACTGCTCTGACCTCCCAATAGCAGGTACCTCTGCCTCAGAGGAGACAGAAACATGAACACTGAGTTCAGTGCTCATCATACCCTGGAGTGATGCCTAGTATCATGAAATACATAGCTGTTGCATGCATACACGCATGCATGAATGAGTGAATGCATCTTTGGTCATTGACTCAAGCAGAGATTTGAAGTGAATTAGGAGAAGACTTGTGTGAGAGCAATGAGCAGGACTGGTTCTGACCTTTGCCCCATGAGATTGTTCCCCAAAAGGATTTGTGTAACTCCAGGATGACAGCCAGACCCTCTCAGTGATCATGCAATGTCACAGATCTTTCAAAGAATGAATTTCCAAGCATGATCAGGTGGGACTCGTAAAGTCTTGTCACAAATGGTTTCATCAGACATTTCCTCAGAAAGTCACATTTTCCTCCCACTGTCCCTGCCACCACGTCACTTCAAGAAAGACTTGGAAAAAATGAACACCCACTAACTCTTCGCTGTTACAAAGAAGCAACGGATGGGACAAGTCTAGTCCTTAAGTTTCAGGAGGCTGGAGGTGTGTAGCTGTGAGATCTACCTCCCAGATCAAATGATAGAAGGTGAGACTTTGGACCCCAGAGGGATGGATACTTTCTGCTCAAGATGACACAGAAGTGGCTCCACACTGTTGAGAATTGGAGATGCAGGTAACTGTGCATGTGCAAGACATTTGAAAAGATGTTATGTGTTTGTTTTCCTGAGAATATCAAAAGAAGAGAAAAGTACAAGAATACTCCCAAAAGTCTTCAAAAAGCTCCAGAAAGAAAAGGTCTCAGGTCCCGGTGACGGATCCATTGATGATCTCCGGCAGGGACCTGCCAGGTGCCTGCCCTGGTTGGTGCTAGAGAACTAAAGGAGTGACTCAGCTTGAATGTAAACAGGCAAGCGAGTTCACCCTCCTTCTCATTGTTGTTTGCAAGAGAGCAGTCTAGACACCCGCCTTGCACATCCCCCACACACCTTCCCCCTTGTAGACAGTCTCTCCGAGCAGTAGCTCTTCTCAGCTGGTGTTTCCATAATCACTGAGCCTTATAGCAACTGTCGGAAAAAAAAAAGACTAAGATTTCTGGTTTCTGCTCCTCTACGTTCTTATTCAGCAGACTTGGAATTTTACTGAGAAATATTGTCTTTTAAAATACCATTTGGGATGGTTCTGAACAAAGCCTTGTTTGGGTTGATGCTTCTCCAAAGCCAGCATTGGGGCCATCCACATTGCAGCAGGATTAATTCACTTTAAGATGAGCCTATCTCAGGACCTCATCTCCAAACCAACCAGGCATCCCAGGAAACGCTTGAGTCACTGTGGAGCTCTTGGACAACGTAATGGCTTGTCTTCCTTCTCAACGCTGTAGTCTAAGTCCCTGTGGTGAAGCCAAGGCTTTGTCAATTTTTAGAGCTGTACTAGACAATCCTAGAGCAACCAAAATTGAATATGTCTGCATTACATGAAACCATATTTGAACAGTTTGGACACCTTTTGTAGATGCCTGAGGTCAGAGGTATAGATTTCCACTTCTTAATTACCCTGATGATGTCCTATACCCTACCAATTACATAGTATGGAACTCAAAATGAGTAAGATTGATTGTATCATCTCCATTGTATAGATAAAGAAGTGATGTTCCAAAAGGGCAAAAGTATTTCCCAAGACATTACAGTTGCCAGGGAGTCCCCAACAGGGGGTACTGCAACTCTTAGGCTCAGCCATTGTCCCATAAGCTCCCTACTAAAGGGACTTTGCTGCTGAGTTTGGCCTCACTCAAATCAGAATGTTTGATCATTGCTTTTTTTTGTAGTTTTAAAGAGAAGTTTATTATAGACACATAGGAAGAGAGGGAGCCATGCCCTTCAAGTCAGCAATGGTTGAAATTAGAGAAAGAGTAAGTAAGCACAAAGTACCAGAAGATATATGCTTAGGTCTGGCCAGCATCTTAAAGGAAGAAGAGAAGACAAAGGAAAAGCTATGCTTCTCTGCATCAAGACTCATAAAGCAGGAAGACCCCACAGAACCTCATGGAAACTGGAATCTCAATTGCTTAAGGTCCTCAATGAGTCTCTCCACTTGACCTGAGTGAAGAGTGGGTAGGAATGAAGACCTACGTAATCACACACTGTTCTAGAAGACAGCCAAGATGGATGAATATGATTTGATGCTCCTAATTTACATCTTGTTAAAATATGATGTGAGAAAGAAAAAAAAACCTTCAAAAACAAGCAGTTAAGTGAATCAAAGTTTGCAAGGAAAGAGATAAACCACTCAGGGAAAGATAGAGCAAAAACAAGATAACATGATATATATATATTTAGGATCAGACTTTCCAATTTACTGCAATCTGTGATTCTCCAGATCCGACTACATTGGGTATAATTATTTCTGTCTAAATAATTTTGCAGACTTGCAGCATAATAACTCAGGATCACAAATAAGAATCATCTCCGCTGTGCTCACAACACAGCAATGATTATGTTCTTGAGTCAGTAAAGCTCTTTACAGCTTGGTACAAAGTAATTATGGCTTTTTCCCCCTTGGTGTGAAGCATATTAACCTGTGGAAATTACAAACCAGAAAGTGTAAGGAAAGTCTATGTCCCTGATGAAAAATACCAATACTGGTGGACTGGAAATTCCAAGTGGAGGGAGCTGGGAAGAACTGGGAGGTCTCCCTGGTGGAAGCTTCAGGTCATTGGTAAGGTTATACAGGCTTCCCATGTGGAAAGAAAGATAGTAGAGCAAATACCCGTGTGATCAGTAGAGATAGAAATGTACATTTTTAAAGGGGGCAAACATCAGCGTCCTGGAAGCCTGCCCCAGATGATACCTGTGACTCTAGTCATTTCATTTACCTTCATGCTGCACATTTACTCTATGACTAGCTTATCATCATTTACTGATTAAAGATCATAGGAGTGGCAGGCTTTGTGTAGAATTGCAAAGAACGTAGCTGAAGAGAAAGGCCTAGGAGGTTTCTGTTGCATTTGTGACCCTTGGCTTCGCAAGCTAGACAATGACTTTGGGGTAGCTACCTTAATCTCCTTATTTTTTTATTCATCTTAAATAATTTATACTTTCTTTTTCTTATCAAAAAAATTGAAAATGCAATCCCTGAATCATCGAATAAGAAACAGAAAGAGCACAAGTTCAAACCAGGGGTGAAATTGGAAACAACACTAGACATCAAAGTATTTCGATCTCATGGATATACACAGGTGGAGAGTCTCCTCAGCCCCCAGACTCTCTGTGCCGTTGTGGAACAAAGAAGAAAGGTCTGGGAACAGGAGGCCTCCAAAACGTCAGCTGAACTCCCCTGGGGCCCATAGCATGGAAAACAGTGAAAAGTCGGGGCCTTTAGGACCAGTGCCACCTCTGCTGAGAAGTTTTCAGGGCAGAAGACTCCCAGGCTCTGTGAACTCATAGAGCTGCCCCTCAGGATGCCTATCAGGGCAGAGCTGCCAGGTGCGAGCGCTGTCAGAACCACAACTAAGATTGAGCAGGAAAGGTGACTCTGAAATTACAAGATAAAAAGTGAAATAAAATTGCAGTGGTGGAAAAATAGTCTGAACAGGAAATAAAAATCCATAAATCAAGAAGCCATGTTTTTTTTTAAAAAAAAAAAACAACATTCTTTTTATACGTTCGTTGCGTCTTTCACATCATGCTTCTCCATCCCATCCCGTTTGTCTTCTGTCCCTGTGTATTGGCCCTCTACCCTTGCAGCCCTGCCCCCAATAAACGTCAAGAGAAAAAAGAAAAGAAAAAAGGGAGGGAAAACCTCATCATGGAAGCTGTAATGTAACACATGAAGTCATGCAGTAAACCCTTTTGTCCATGTATCTTTACTTGCAAGTGTTCATTGCAGAGAGTCATTGGTCTGGTTCAAGGCCTGTGGTTTCTGCTCCATTATTGAGGCTGCACCCTCACTGGGACTCCTCTTGGCTAGCCTGCTCTTCTGTCTTGTGGATATCCTGCAGCTTTGGGTATGAGAGTCAGGACCCTTCACATGCTCCAGTGGATCATGGGTGGGGTGGCTATCAGGGTGGCCAATCCATAACCCTGGTTCTGGGCCTGGGTAGTTGCAGGGTTGGTCAGCCCACCAGTTTTCCCTTGTCCTCACCACCAGGGTGAGTGAGCCCAAGGGGCCACATTTTGAAGAACATATGAAAAACGCAGAAGGAGGAATAGTACGCAGCCAGAAAAACTTCATCTGACCTAAGTCTCTCTCTGAAGTCTGGGAAACAAACTCCATGTTAAATATCTGTTATGGGGCAGAATAATGTCATGAAAGACAAAGAAAATACTCTATATACCATCAGAAGAAAAAATAGGTCAAAATGAGTGGGAAAACAGTAAGAAAACAACACAAGACACAAAATGACAGTGCTAATCAGAATTAGGAAAACTCAGAATGAGATGATAAAACTCAATAAACACATAACCAAAAAATAGTATAAATTAAAAGCGAAGATTAGAATAGAAGAATGCAAGAGTAAATAAGCAAATTGTTTGAATAAAAGTAGGTCTTAGATATAAAAAGAAATGAAAACTATTAAAAGCAATTCAAGATATTGACAAAAGGTACCATACAGTAAACCTTAAGGAAGAGAACTACAGGGAAAGAAAAATACAGAATAAATCTGACTGACTCCAACACAGGAGACTTCTTTGACAAAGAGAAAAAACATACGAAACTAATTTTTGAAAGAGCAGACTATTTACCCAAGAATAATGACACAGAACAACAAATAAAATTTGTTTCACTTAAGTTACTGGCGTTATTAAAAGAAAAAATCTTTTAGCTATGTAGGCAAGAAGAAAATGTGGTATGAAAATAAAATGAAATTAGATTATTATAAAATGATTTTTTCCAGCACTGTTTTATGCCAGATGAAAATTAAATAACATCTTTAAGCTATCTAGAGGAAAAATGGTCACAGATTGTGGCACCCGCCTGTAATACTGGCTTTCTGGAGGCAGAAGCAGAAGTTCAGCACAGGTTGGAGGTCGGCTTGGGTTAGTCTGAATGTTGCTTCTGTTCCTGTGATACAGTCAGGCTGGAGGAGCTTGAAGCAACAGATCACAATGTTTGTAGGCAAGAGCAGAGGACAATGAGTTAGAGTATGTATGCTAATGCTCAGCTCTTTTTCCACTTCGTGCAGTTCGGGAACCCTGCCCAGGGAATGGAGCGGTCACGTGCAAGGGTTTGCTCTTTCCCCTAATCAAGATACTTCAGGCCAAGTTGATCTAGACAGCCTCTGACTGAGACTTTTCTCCCCAGCTTGGAAACTAGATTGTATCAAGTTAACAATTAAAGATAACAATCACAGAATGCCACCACAAAAGAAAGAGAAAGGTAGGAGAGAAGAAAAGGAAGAAAAATGAAAAAAGGAAGGAAGAAAGCAAGGAAGGACGGTGAGCCAGGGTTTTATAATACAGCAATCTGCTCTGTACACAAAAGCACCAACAAAGGCCTACTCATGGAAAAGATGGCAGGAGTATTGTTCACAGAAGAGCTTCCCAGGGGAACTGGAAGAAAACAAACTCTAGGCCTTGAACGTGGCCAGAGATGTCATTACGAGTGTGAGCCTTAACTACCTGTCTCCCCATGGCATAAGAAATAAGAGAGAGCAGAGAGAGAATTTTCATTATACACAAGGGTCACTGCAGAGCGTATGCTGTGGAGGAACTGAGATACACCCAGCCGTCCTGACTGGTGATGAGTCTGGGTCTGCTGTCATTAGAAACAACAGTGGAAGTGGAATCAATAAGAAAGAACTGGAGTTCTCATTTCATTATCGCTGGCACCTTAATGTAAAGGGAAGGATATTCGGTACGACAGCACAAGCCGTCACAGCCCTGGACCAGTACTCTGACAGCAGCAAGAGCTTCTAAGCTATTCTACTTGTATTTGGATGAAGGGAGGGAACACACACACATATACATAAATATACACATATACATTCAGTTATATGCTCACACACATACACAGGTACACATATACACAATACATGCATATGTACACATACACATACAAATGAGTCATAGACTCACACACATACATACACAAACATATACACACAACACATTTCAACTCTGCTCACTGTAGGATAAAAACCTATTTGCAAAAATAGAAACATGATCATGGTCTGAGAATATCATTTTCTATAGAAGGAAAGGTATTGGAGAAATAATAAATTCCATGCATAGAATAGATATGTGGAATATTACATAACCCAGAATAGTCAGAAAACTGGTAGGGACACTTTTGCTAGCCGAACACAGGACATTAAAATAAGCTTCAATAAGAAGAATTACAATGGGAATTGAAGAGATGGCTCCGCAGTTAAGAGTGTAGGCTTTGGCTTCTCTTGCATAGAACTGGAATTCAGCTTCCAGCATTCAGGTTTGGGCAGCTCACAACCACCTGTAACTCCAACTCCAGGGGACCCAATACCTTTTGGGGGATGCCATGGTCACCCACACATGTTCCATACACACATGTGGATCAAACTCCCAACTGTGTGCTTGAACCTATTATTTCATATCTACTTTTTAAACTATCATTTGTCCCTTAGCAAGACAGAAACCATTTTGTTATCCTAGAAACTAAGAATAGAGAGAGATGAATCAAATATTTCTTCTTCCTTTCTTGTAAGAACCATGCCACAATATAGCTGCTTGTCATATGGGAAGTGTGCCTTTCCTTCCCTGGGGATCCATGCAAATGAAATGATGGTCAGGACTCACCATTCTGCAGCCCCTGAATTATTGGATCTGGGTATGGAACATGACAACTGCTAGAATTTGAAAAGAGCTTAAATCATATCTCCTGTAGCCCCATCGAAAGAACCCAGCCAGCAATCTTGGCCAAGGGTCCAAACTGAGTCAGATTCGGCTGCCAAATTCTGTGAAATGCCAAGCTGTCGTCACCATCATCATCAGTATTACAATCACCATCATCACCACTATCAGCAGTAGCAGCATCAACACTACACAATGCCCCATCCTATGGGAAGATATAACTTGAGTGCCCTAGGTTCTTCTGTGTACAAGTTACAAATATGTATAAGTTACAGTGTGCAGGGACTGTGAATGAAGAAGCTGCTGGAGTTGGTGAGAAACTTTGTATAGAACTCCATGCTATCCTAGGGGCAGAGAAAGAAAAGGACAGAAAATGACCTTGCATAAATACAAAAAGAGAGAGGGGGAGGGAAGGAGGGAGAGAAGGAGGGAGGGAGGAAGGAAGGAAAAGAAAAGAAAGACAGAAAGAGAGAGAAAGAGAGAGGAAGAGGGGAAAAGAGGGAGGGGAAGTGGTGTAGGAGGTCCTTCTGTATTTGTGTTGCTTTCATTAGTTGAATAAAGAAACTGCCTTGGCCTTTTGATAGGGCAAACTTAGATAGGAGGGGAAAAGAGAACTGAATGCTGGGAGAAAGAAGGCAGGCAGAGAGCCCCCACTATGGAGTCGCCAGAGTCAGACATGCTGACTCTTTCCCAGTAAGCCATGACCTCGTGATGAACACAGATTGGTAGAAATGGATTAGATCAGGATGTGAGAGTTGGCCGAGAAGAGGCTAGATATAATGGGCCAGGCAGTAACTTAATTAATACAATTCCTGTGTGATTATTTCGGGTGTAAGCTAGCTGGGACCAAAAGCAGGCCCTCTCTCTTTCAACAGTTGGCGCTCCAACGTAGTCTACTAATTCCACATAAAACCTAAGAGGGTTTAAAAAGAAATTCTATACTAAAAAAAAAAAATTACAGAGTTTAACGCAACTTTTTGCTGTTTGCTGGCGGGGTGCTGCAGAGAAAATTTCCTCACTCAGAAGCCTCAATAGTAAAAAGTCGCAGTGGTTTTAAAATGCCGGCTTTCTGGGCTATGGTGCCAGCACCATCTCTGGCTCCTGCTGGAGACAGAGCATTTGGACGGGGTTTGTGACTAAAGTGCTACAGCTTGCTTAATGGCAATGTAGACTGCTGTGTGACTGGAACTGTGCGCAGCTCAGGGGCACCAAATGGCTCTGAAGCAGGAGCGGCTCCGCCATGCTGAACTGTGCTGATCTCAGGCAGGAACTATCATAATTATCATAATAACATAAACAGTTAAGGTTTAGACTGGGCAGGAAACAGGCAGTACCATATTACCCCTACACTCTCTCCTTCAACAGGGAAGGAAGGAAAGGGAAAAAGGAAGGAAGAAGATATGTCAGTAATACAAAACTTAAAGCATAATCGGAACCAAACTAGTATGTCTCCTGACAGGTGGGTGGCAAACATCAAAACTCTCATGACAATGCTCATAAAGACCAGGTCAGAAGTGACTTTTAGAGCAAGGAAGTTTGTGACAGGAATAAGATAGACAGAAGTGCTCAGAAGGGTCTGGCAAAGCCCTGTTCTTGACTGAGATGATAGTTGCAAGATGGTGGGCCTTAAAACTTTTCATTAAGCTCCTTTGCAAGTGGATGGGTAGATGGCGAAGACAGAATGCTTGAGGTAGACTGAAGAACCCTGGGAAAAGCCACACCTCCCCGCCTGCTTAGTTGTTTCCTAGGGACAAGTTTCTCAGCTCTGATGAGCCTTCCTTTTCCCATCATCACGATGGAGTCCAATTTGCAGTGTTGTGGTTTGTTTTTTAAATGCTTCCTGTCTCCGTATTTTTGTCAAGATGGAATAAAATGTGGTACCATAAGGAAGTCTCTCCAAGCTTTGCTGACGAGCAGGAAACTAGACCTGGGGAGGATCTTTGAATGTGAATTGGGTTCTTTGCTTTTCTTTGCAAAAGAAGGCCTGAGTGTTCCCATTGGACCCCTAATGGTGATTCTGGAAGAGAAGTAAGAATGACCTGACCCCTGCCGGCCAAGGATGGGGGCACACATCTTTAATTCCAGCCCTCTGGAGGTGGAGGCAAGTGGATCTGTGAAAATTTTAGGTTAGCCTGGTCTACATAGCAAGTTGCAGACCATCCAGGGCTGCATAGGAAGACTCTGTCTCAAAATCAAAACCAAACAAACAAAAATGATACTTGTCATTCTCAGTGATTGTGGCAACTGAGAAGGATATAGGCACAGACAGATGGTGAACTGCCATGCCTCCACAGAGAATGAACTGTGGCCATCACCCTCTCGTATCTGAAGAGTGTGGCCTGCCTAAGTTGCTCAGATAGGCTCACTGCAACACTATGGGTGCACCAACATACAATTTCAAAATAGGATGGTTGGGAACAAAAGCAAAATGTGGCGAAGAAACTTTCTTGAGTGGCACCATGTTCAGGCAGCAGCGTGAGGTCAGGTAGCAGTGTGAGGACAAGTGTCAGCTGAAGGCATATGCAGCAGTCACCATCCTGGATTATGAATAGAGACACTGCCATGGGGACAAAGCCACAAGCTCAGGATGAGAGAGAGCTACAGAGAACTGAAAACAGGATCCAGTCCCAGGCTGACTGGGAACACTACCTAACTATTCACATCCAAAAGCCCTGGGAAAAGAAATGATGGAAAAGAATGGCTCAGCGTGGTGTGTCTGTTGGCTGCCTCGATAGCCCAAGTCTCCCATCCTCAAGCACCTACTGTTGGTCCTGTGGCCCCATAAACACTCTACCAACATCACCTTGGATCACCATAGTCTTGCTCTGGTCCCAAGGAAGGTATACTCCCCCTTGAATAACCTTAGTAATGGAGGAGCAGAGTCCCTGGAAAGCTGGGTCTCTTTATTCTTTCTCATTGGCACCCTGTACCTTGATATTTCAACAGATTTCTGTGTGGACATGGGTGGATCTGATCACCCTCTTATTGGAAAATCTCAATCTGACAGTCTACACTCCATTTTAGAGTAATATGTGGGTATTACATAAAGGGTTAGATTTCAGGGTCACATGAACTGAGGTTTAAATTCTATCTCTATCTCTTAGCTAACTAGAGGGCCTTGGCCATGTTCCCTGAGTTGTTACATGTCTCAATACCCTCACTGGTGTAAAACAGTTCTGCCGCCTACTGCACAGCTTTGGTAGGAAGAATGAATACTATCAGGTGACAGATGCTTTACCCACTGAGCCCTCTGTCCAGGTCCCAAAAACTGCTTTCTACTGAGAACTCTCAGACGCCTATGGAAAGGTATATAGCATAAAAAAACTATGGCTTGAAGAATTATAATAAAGCAACCAGGCAAACCGATTCCCAGCCAGAGATAGTACATGCCCAGCAGCTCAGAACCTTGCCTCAGGAAAGGCGACCACTGAAGGGCAATCTTTCCTGGTGGTTACTTTCTCACTGTTCTCACAACTAATTTCCTAGCACTTGGGAGGCAGAGGCAGGAGGATCTCTGTGAGTTTGAGGCCAGACTGGTCTACATAGTGAGTTCCAGGACAGTTAGAGGTGTTACACAGAGAAACCATATCTCAACATCCCCCAACAAAAGAATAAATCTCTAACATTTCAATTTACCCATGTCTGCTTTTGAACCCATTTACCCACAGGCAAGTGTGATATCTAGTTATATGGCTTCATTTCCCCCACATTCACTTATGTTATTGCTTATGGTTGAAATTTGTTTGTTTAGATTGGTGCACAGGAATATTCACAGGACCATATAAAAATCATTTATCGCTTTGGGCCCTTTGGGCTTTCTCTGGGTACTGGTTTTTACAGAAAATGTCATCACAAGTGTTTTCGTTAGCCACTGGGTATGTGTGCTCACAACACCAGAGTGTTGTGGGGTCACCGACAGCCATGAAGCTGAGGTGTTTCCTGTGTGTTTACTGATGGGCCTGCCTCTGGCAGTGCCCGAGAGACCTCAGATTTTTGCCAACATCTGATTGTTCACTTTAGTTCCTCCACTGATACTGGAGTGTTAATCTGGACTTCCATGATTACAGCCATTGCATATGTCACTGGCCACTCCATTTTCCATTCCTGTCAGCTGCCACGTCAGTTTTATTAGTTTGTTGTCTGTTGAGATGTCTGCTTTTTATATTGACTTTCGGAAGTTGAAAAAATCCCATTGTTGATGTCGCCTCTTTGTCAGTTTTACCAGCTGCAAATCCTTTTGTTCGTTTAGGGTATTACATCATAAGTGTGCTCAGACACACAAGACCCATCTGTCTTTTAAAGGGCTCATATTTTAAAGAATTTGTGGTTTTTAAAAAATATGTTGCTACTTTATAAATAAAAAACTTGATTGTGACATGCTATAAATTGACTTAAAGTGGACAACTTAGCACCATTTAGCATAGTCACAAGGTTGCACAGATTCCATCCAATTTGAGCACACCTGTCCTTTGGTAACTGTCTTTCCTCCCCAGCTTAATGTTTTGAAGCATCACCCATAGTGTGGCGTACATGCAAATTTCACATCTCCCAACTGTGGATTGACATTCCAGTGAGTAGAGATGCTGTGTCCACATACTCTTTAGGCAATCGGCACTTCACCCAGTAACCTTCAAACAGCTGCAATCAGCATAACTGACAGTGTGAATGTTCTCAATGATATACCACCTGAATGGCAAACCCACAGGTGAGATGCATTCTGAAACCTGATAATTCTCGTCAACTGCCACATACATCCTTTCAGAGCACTGTCACGTAGAGGTAACTGTGGAAAGTGTGGGTCAGATTGTGCCTCTCCAAATTCATGTATTGAAATTCCAATGCTAGTGGCTTAGACTGCAATAGTATTGGAGATGGAGATTTAATAAGTAATTGAGGCAAAACAATTATAGTCTGTCCTGAATTCACAATGACTCATGTTCTTATAAGAGGAGATTAAGACAGAGATAGCATGTGACTCAGGGTAGAAGATGGCCATATGGAAACCAAGAGGAGAGGCACAAAGAAACCAAACTCACCCATATCTCCATCTTAGAGTTGTAGTCTCCAGAAGTATGAGCTAATACTTTGTTGTTGTTGTTGTTTAAGCCATTCGGTCTGTGGTCATTTGTCACTGCATCCTTAGCAAATTGTACAGTGGGCATCATCATCCTGGTTTTATTGCAAACATTTCTGGTGTTTTCTCCGCTGGCCAGCACTGGGTTTCTTCTTGTAGGAAAATGCCCATCATTTCCTACTCCAGTAAGAGGATTTCACGCCATCGTGAGTGTAAGAAATTTTTTTGATACATGCATTTATTTATTTATTCTGGAGGGTGGCATGCACATGCCACAGCATGTGTGCAGAAGTCAGAAGATAACTTGAAAGAATCAGATCTCATCTTCCATCATGGGGGACTCAGGAATGAAACTCAGACATCAAGCTTGGTGGCAAGGGCTTTTACCTGCTGAATCATCTTGC
This sequence comes from Ondatra zibethicus, assembly GCA_004026605.1. Lineage (NCBI taxonomy): Eukaryota > Metazoa > Chordata > Mammalia > Rodentia > Cricetidae > Ondatra > Ondatra zibethicus. The sequence goes on from PVIU01007375.1 coordinate 29,256, forward strand.
TGGACCAATATTATATGCTTTTTTAAAAATAGTCTTTTTGAAACAGGGTTTCTCTTTGTAGCCCCGGCTGTCCTGGAACTCACTCTGTAGCCCAGGCTGGCCTCGAACTGAGAGATCCTCCTGTCTCTGCCTCCCAAGTGTTGGGATTAAAGGAAGGTGCGCCACCATGTCCAACCCTATTACATGGTTTTTTTTTTTTTTAAATATACACATTTTGCTGCTGGTGAAAGTCAGCCTATCATTCTCATTTAATTAATCAATAGTGTCTTTGATTATCTTAATGGATTTACTACTCCTTTTTTTTTCAAGCTTAAATGTTTGCTATAATTAGCACTGCAAGGAGACACATCCAAAATATCTTACAAGAAGAATGTGACCCACACAGCACTGTGTAGAGCTTTAGTTCCCAGACTTAGGATTTCCTACTCTTTTGTTTGAGTTCTGAGTGCATGTGTGTGAGCACACCTGAGTACAGGTACCCATGGAACAGAAGTCTGATCCTCCTGGAGCTGGACTTACAGGCAGTTGGAGCTATCAGATATTAGTGCTAGGAGCGAACCTAGGGTCCACTGCAAGGGAAGTGCATGTTCTTTCCTAAAGCCCTCTCCCCAGCCCATAGATTGTCCTATACACAGATATGTTTCAAGATTTCCATTGTTTGATTAGCAGGTGAGGCCTCATGTCCAGAAGCATGAAAATGGCACCTGGATAAACATCATCTGTGTGTCAAAGATGAGTGTCTCAACACGAGTCCTGCCCATTTATGTTCTTCCCGAGTTCCCACTTCTATTAATTTCTATAAGGCAAGGAAACCAGGCCCTCCCATCTAAGACTAATACATCTCATCTAATATTGTGTTCATGATTATAGTCAACATCCTTTCAGCCTGTTTTTTTTTTTTCATTTTGCTGGATTTTGTAATCATAGGTGTTCCAATATTCTCAGTATTCTTGATTTAACAAATAAAATGGCTTGGCTTTTTATCTCCTTTGTCTGGCACACATATAATTTGCTCTGTAAGTTTCAACCTCTCAGGTGTTTGTTCTGAACTGGCTTTTCTTGCTGTTGTCAGTGCTTCTCATGAGATACTTTTCTTCTACTATATCCTTGATAAGCTTTCAACTCCACTTAGGTTTTGTCCAAACGGACCAACTTTCTCATGTGTGTCTCTTTGGTCTGTCTCCCATGCATAGCATGTTTCCTATAATCCCTTCAATTCTTCTCTTTTCCATTTTAGTTCTTTGAATTTCTCTTTCGTGTCTCTGACTGCAATTTTAATGGCATTGGTCTCCTTCTTACTGATTTGAATCTGACATTTATCTGTTTATGGACCTGATTTTTCTCTCCTACCTCTTTCCTCAGTGCATTCAGTTTGTTTGCCACCTTCCCTTGTCTCATTTCATCTGCTTTCGTGCACTTAACTTAGCATAAAAATACTGCCATGTGGATGGTTCCCTAGGATGAAGTCCTTGCTATGCAAGTGTAGAAGCAGAGTTTGGATCCTCGGAACCCACGTGAAAGGTAGGCAAGAAACTGAGAACTCAGGAGGCAGACATGGGAGATCCCTGAGGCGATCTGACAGCCTTAACCCACCCAAGTCAGTGAATTCTGGGTTCTGCAGGAGACCCCGTCCCAACAAATGAAGTGCAGAGCACCAGAGAAAGACATCACACATTGACTGCAGACCTCCAGGTGCTTATGCACCTGCACACATGTGAGCATGCATATGTGTATGCACTCCACACAAGCATACAAAGACACAGACAAGACACACATACAGAGAGACAGATACTGCACTTTCTTCATATGGTATCATACAGGAGTCCTTGTCTACAAACATCTGCTGTTTTAGGGCTCAGTTCTTCAGTGATGAATTTTTGCCATATATGTCATATAGCATGTTCCTTTTATCATTTCAGTTTGCATGGTTACTATTGGGTCCTATTCAGATTTCTTTCTCATTGTACCTCATTTTGAATATGTCCTTTCAAAGCTAGGGGAGGCCCACAGCAGATAGATGTGGGAGAGATGGCCCAGCAGTTAAGAACACTACCTGCTCTTCCAAAGTTCCTGAGTTCAAGTCCAGCAACCACATGGTGGCTCACGACCATCTGTAATGAGATCTGGTGTCCTCTTGAGGAAGAGACCTGGTCAGTCATCCTCCAGAACCATCATATACGGCTGCCCAAGCAAGCTTTGGCATTGCCAGGGCATAAATTTTCATTTTTCATTTCAAAGCTAGGCATTTTCCAAATACAGCATAGAGGGTGAGCCAGAAGGGTGGGTTGAGGTAGAAACTGAATGCTTTTAGCGTTAGGCAATCCAACCTGGAGGTGTGCCTCTGCTGTGGGCAGGCAGGAGGTGTGCCTGGCTCACAAAGTGTCCTAGTATGGAAAGGTCCTTCTGGTGTGAACTTGATGTTCGGATCTTGTCTGCTGACTGAGGTCATCGGTGGCCAGGCTTATCAGCACCAACTCCCTCTCTTCTGCCCTGGCACTCACTCAATGGGCTTCCTGCAAAGATACTGTGTATGAGGGGGGCTTAGGTACCTCAAAGGGCATTCTGTGATGTCATGACACACCCAAGGACATTCCACCAAAGCCTGTCATTTCCTAGAATAACATTCTTGCTGGGCCACTCAACACTGAAGCACTGGGTTCACTGCCCAGCATCTTCAGAGTCTGGGCCCTTTCTTAGCATTCCCGCTGTACACTCCTGCTGTTAGACTAGCAAGTACACAGGTGTGCATCTTCCCTAAGCCTGCATTCTGGCAGAGAGGAAGCCCTCTCTTTGGAAATCTGCTCTTTCCTCAATAAATCAAGACAGCCCATGCTAAAACACGACTTGGGTGTTCTTAATTAGCAGGCGAGGCTTCATGTGCAGAAGCATAAAAGTGACACCTGGACATTTGCCTCTGTTTGTCAAAGATGAGTGGCTGAACAGGAGCCCTGGCCTTTTATGTTCTTCCCGAGTTTCCACTTCTTTTAATTTCTGTAAACCAAGGAAATCAGGCTATGCCATCTAATACCATCTGTGGGTCTTCCCATGCAGTCACTGGAAACACATGAGACCTGATGAGAGCCAGCTGTGATGGTGATCTGTCTGATTTTAACCTCCCTGATGGTAATTGGGGGACTGCCCTGACACATAGCATAATGACTGGAAATGACAGGCGTGGTAAATGATTACATGTCAGAGGCATCAACTGTAGTGCTCAGTGTCAAGACTGGCTTCCAACTAATGGCCAACAGGGTATCAGGAAATCAGGGAGAGTTGGACACTGGGTCAGGCTGGCACACTGTGATGAAATTGATGCAGTGCAGAAATGAAAGCACAGCTACCGGCAGGAATTAAAAAGTGTGACTACAGCAGGCAGAAAGGCTGCTGGAGAAATGCATCGAGTCAGAGTTCAGAGTCCAGGAACCGTGTTCACAGACAGAAATAGAATAAACAGAAGCCACGGTTGTCCCACGAGACCGTGATTTGCTTATCCCAATGCAAAACAAACAGTCTTACAAGAATTAAGGGCTGATTACAGAGAAGACTGTGCAAAGCAATCAAATAGCTACAGGAAACATGAAGACGTGCCCATCTTCCGTAGGAATCAGTTTAAGGCTCTGAATCTCTGAATCTGAATCTTTCTTTCCACGGCACTGGCTTTGGTCACAGGACCTGCTTTGGCTGACAAGTTTCCAATAGATACAACATGAGCAAAGGCTTTGTGTGTGCTAGTGTGATTGGCCTTGCTTCTTGCGCTGTTATTGAAAGTCATCCCCCATGTAGTTGGAGAAAAATAATCAGAGGCTAGCCCATACCAGGAGCCATTATCAGCTCAATCTGATTCCCAGGACCACAAATCCCAGTTCTATTGGCTGTCTACGTGCTGCCTATGTGGCCAAGCAGGGTCAGAACTCCCGGAGTCAGAGCTTGGCCTGATCAGAGCAGGCCTGAAGGCAGCTCAGTTCCATCTCGATCTCTGAATGCACCCCAGTGTTTATTCCCAAGGATTTTCATGAACAAATACAAATGCAACTTAGCATTCTGATATCCAGCCAAACAGACTTTGTATTTTACAATGGTTTAGTGCTTCATAAATATTCAAAAGCTCAATTTCACAAAAGTTTGGAGTTTGTGGTGAGTGCTATCCACATTGATTATCTTTAAAATTATAATATAGTGGGACTCGAGAAACACCTCAGCAGCTAAGAATGCTTGCTGTTCCTGCAAAGAATCTAAGTTTGGGTCCTAGCACTCAAGTTTGGTGGCTCACAACTGCTTGTAAATTTAGCTCCAGTGGGATCTGACACCTCTTATGGCCTCTGTGGTCACTGCACATCCATGTGCTATGTGTACAAGATATATACATACATATATATCTTTTTAAAAGTTTAACGTTGTGATAAAAATACACCTTCTGTCAAATCATCTCCTCTGCCATTTTAAAGTCCAAGGTTCCAAGCACTTACGTGGTTGAGCAACCATCATCACTATCCATCTTCAGAACTCCTAACCTTGCAAAACTGAAAGTATGTCCCTGTGAAACAAACACTCCTCCTTCCCTGGGCCTGGCGACCACCAGAAACTGCCACTTTGCTACCTGTCTACATGAATGTGGCTACTCCAAGGCCCTCACATGGGTGGGGTCATAGAACTTGCCTACTGTGAGCGACTTATGTCAGGTAACACATGGCTTCAAGGCTCATCTGTAGTGTGCTAGGGGCCAGAAAAAGTTTACTTTTCAAAATTGAATAATATCCCACCACTCAGATGAACCACACTTTTTGGTTCATCCATTCATCTGTCAATGGACACTGGGGTCATTTTCGCCTTTTTGAAAAACGCTGTCTTTACAAGTATACGAGTATCAGCGAGGTTTCTGTTTTCAGTCTGAATAGAATCACTGTGTCATAGGATAAGTCTACTTCTCCTTCCACAGCCTTACTGCTTTTGTAAGTTTTTAAAACTATTCACTTTTGGTGAAATTTTGTCCACAAAGACCCCTGGCTAGACCCTGCACAAGATAGTGTTAAAATTACTTTATATGTCTAGACATCTTGCGTGGGTGTACATCTGTGCACCATGTGCCTGCATGGTACAGACAGAGGTCTGAGAAGGGTGCTAGATCCCCTGGAACTCCAGTTATCGGTAGTTCTGAGACACTGCGTGGGTGCTGGGAATCGAATCCAAACCTTCTGAAGAGCAGCCAGTACTGCTGAGCCATCTCTTCAGCCCCCACCCGGCATATTTTAAATGAGCCGTTCTTGCCCAAGTCAGTTCTTATCATCTGCCACGTGAGTCTCAGGGAACAAACTCAGGTCATCAGGCTTGTTGGTAGATGCCATCCATTACTGACTGATTCCTCCCACCTGCGTGCACTGCTTCGCCTTTTGAGACAAGGTCTTCTCAAAGCGCCCAGGCTGCCCTTGAACTCACTATATAGCTGATGATGACCTTGGTCTCCTGACTTATCTGCACCACCTCCTAAATGCTGGGATGACAGGTACGTGCCACCATACCTGGCTATCCTCTCCTCTGTATCTCCAGTGATTACCACAGCCTCAAAACACTTTACTGATACTCATTGGAAGATTTCTGGCATACGTGAACTCCATGCCCTTAAGTCCCCTCAGCCTTTGGTCGCCTAGCATCTGGACGCTGCTCTTCCCATGCAAAAGCAGTTCTGCCAGGGCCACTTTCCCATTTGTCATCCTGGCCCCCACAAACAAAGGAGCCAGGTGGCCAATCCCGCCACTACAGTCTCTCCACGATGTCCTCCCTCTCCTGTCTCCTGTTCCATCTCTGGTTGTTGTTTTTTTGGTGTGGGCCATGCTCCTTCGTGGGGACCCTGATGATTTATGTCCTCTGTCAACTTTTCCTGCAAGCTGACAGTCACATGTCGGTCCCAGTTTTCCAACTTTTCACCCTGGAACTCCTTTGGTGGCTCTCACATCTGTACATCTGCCTGTCCGCTGTGCCCCAGGACCACTTTGTCTGGAGGCAGAGAAGAAACCCCACATGAGGGGACTATCCCACTCATTCTTATCATCTGGAGCCACATAGGTTTGTTAAAGCCCTTACCAGATTCCTTGTCTAGCACAGGGGTTACCGACACCTCTTTCCACGTCTATAGGAAGCTTTGGCTTGTCTCCAGGGACTCCCAAGCTGCTGGTGTCTTTATGCTGATGCTGCCACTGTGGCAGTGTAGGCATGGGCCATCCATTCTGCTGCCTCCAGGGGATCCCACACCTGGCGGCACAGTGTGGATTAGGCCAAACCGCACAACTATACCTGGCTGATTTTACTCCTCTCTTGCAGGCAGACACCTGATCCGCCTGTGAGCTGGCATGTCAGCCCTCAGCTGGCTCATAGAGACAATGGGAAGAATATAATGTCTGTTTCGGGGGTGGAGGAGTGACCCAAATCATTCTCCTATTCTAAGAGGATGCTGGTATTCTGTGGGACCAAACTAAAGTATGGTAGTCTTCATTGTCAGTTTGATGGGTTTTCAAGTCACTTGACCTAGAGGTGTGCCTATGAGAATATTCCCAAAGAAGTTTAACTGTGGAGAGACAAGCTAATCTGAATGTGGGTGGCATCATCCCATGGGTTGGAGTCCTGGACTGAGACAAAAAGTGGTTAGAACACCAGCCTTCCTCTCTATGCTCCCTGACTCAGTTTGCAACGTGCCCAACTGCCTCACATTCCTGCCATGTTGCCTTCCCCACCATAATGGACTGCACTTTCACACCACGAGCCAAAATGAGGCCTTCCTCCCTTCAGTTGCTTTGGCAGATTCTTAGTCACAGGGGCACTGGAAGAGTAACTAACGCCAGGAGGTTCCAGAATGCCTTTCAGCTCCGCCCTAACTTCTTTTTGAGATATTTATTTATTTTGCACGTATATGTGAGTATGCCTATGTGGTGGTTTGAAAGAAAATGGTCCCCAAAGGGAGAGAGGCACTTTTAAGTAGTGTGGCTTTATTGACGTAGATGTGGTCTGGTTGAAGGAATTGTGTCACTGTGGAGGCAGGCTTTGAGATCTCATATATGTTCAAGATACTGCTCCGTGTCTCAGAACACTTCCTGTTGCCTACAAGTCAAAATGTAAGGACCCTCAGCTACTTTTCCAGCATGATATCTGCCTGCATGCCACCTTGTTGCACCATATCATAATGGACTAAATTTCTGAAAATGTAAGCCACCCCAATAAAATGGTGTATATATATATATATATATATATATATATATATATATATACACACACACACACACACATATGAGTTGCCATGGTCATGGTGTCTCTTCACAGCAATAGAAACCCTAAGACAGAAATTGGTACCCAGTCCTGGGGTATTGCTGTGATCGGCCTGACCATGCTTTTGTCCGAAGGAATATGAACTGTGGGACTGGGGATTAGGAAATCAGGGGAATTCTTTGAGCACTGCTTAACGGGCCATCCTAGTAGGAGCATGGAAGACAGTGGTGCTGAGAATGATGTGAACTGTGGGGGCCTGGCTCAAGAGGTTTCAGAGGAGAAGAATATTAATATGTGGCCTAGAGGTTGTTCTTGTGATATTTTGGTGAAGAACGTGACTGCCTTTCACCCTTGTCCAAAGAGCCTGGGCCTGAGGCTAAAGTGCAGAGGTTTGGATTAATTCCAATGGCAGAAGAAATCTCAAAACGGTGTTGTATGAACCCTGTTGTGTGGTTATCAGTGATAACTCTAATGAAGATTTGTAATGAACTGGATCAAGATGAGCAGGGTAAATTAAAAATAGAAAATTTAAGGAGAAAAGAAGCACCAGGAAGCGGCATGGAGCTAAGTTCTGTGACCCTACAAAAGCCTGACTACTACAGGATGCATGTATGTATGTATGAATGTATGTATGTATGTATGTATATATGTATGAATGTATGAATGTATGTATGTATGTATGAATGTATGTATGTATGAATGTATGAATGTATGTATGTATGAATGTATGTATGTATGAATGAATGTATGTATGTATGTATGTATGTATGAATGTATGTATGTATGAATGAATGAATGTATGTATGTATGAATGAATGTATGAATGTATGTATGTATGTATGAATGTATGTATGTATGTATGTATGAATGTATGTATGTATGTATACCATATATTATCTGGGGCCCTCTGGGATCACATGAGGACACTGGATACCCTAGAGCAGGAGGTTGTGAGCTTCCCAATATAGAACCAAACATTGGTTCTCCGTAAGAACATATAATACTTAGTTCCTGAGTCATCTCTCCAAACTGATTTGCCTTAATGTCTGTCATTCTTCACTCAATGAATCTTGTGGGGACAAGTCCTGACAGCCCCACTCTTCCTGACAGTTCCTTCTGCCTCAGTTGTCATAAAATTTCATCCAGGGGGACTGAGCTACCTGTCTCTCTATCACTGCAGATGTTTACACGAGTCTGCCATGTTCACCTACATCCGCAGCAGCAGCAGCTTTAGCCTCGTGGGCACATGCTGGAGTGATACAAGGATACCCCTTCCCGACGTCATGCAGACTATCAAGGAAGAAAGGCCCTCCTCTCTGGAAACCTTCATATGTTCTGAGGTTCAGGACGCATTATGGGGGTGCTATCCTGGGCCTGACCAAAGTGGTGCTTTCTCACCCTGGACCTAGGTGCAAGGCATGGCAGGCCAGGCCTGCAGGAGAGCAAGCGTGATTCTTGAAGGTCACCCTGGAAGGCCTCAGACTCTGGAGTTCACAAATATGCAGTAGCTGCTAGGGTCTGGAGGCTAAGACCTCTTCAATGAGGTAATGCTAATTTTCAAGAGGCAAAAAACTGTAGAGGGAAAGGAGGACCGAATCCAGGGATGGTGATGTTATAGGAGCTGACCCATCTTGTGAGGGGAGGCTCACTCTCACAGACTCAAATCAGCTGCCAGGACTCTCAGGCCCAGAGAAAGGGTCAGAGGCAGAGACAGATTAGACCTAAATTGCACCAACTGCTTATCAGCAGGCATGAGGGAGTCATGTCTAACCTGACCCAAAGATGCATTCCCAGAATAAATTCCCCCCAGAAGCTTTCTTCCTAGGATCATGAAAAATAGCGAAAGGCCATGACTAGAAAGAGCAGCAAGAGGAAGATGCTTTCAATAGGCAGTCTGTGCAGGGAGCCAACACAGGGCAGTGTGTGCAGGGAGCCAGCACAGGGCAGTGTGTGCAGGGAGCCAACACAGGGCAGTGTGTGCAGGGAGCCAGCACAGGGCAGTGTGTGCAGGGAGCCGACTCAGGACCTCAAGTCTTAAGTGGGTTGTGTGGCCAGTGACTACGCATATGAAATCAGTTATTTTGATTCTTCAGGGGAGTCCTTCCAGACTGTTCCTTGTGCCAGGCTCCTGTGAAGGACAAGAGCATGGAATATACAAGGGGATGGAGACTGGACCAGGTGTCAGCCCATGATGTGAAACGCATCACTGACCCAAGGAGGAGCCAAGAAGCTTTGCCAGGCCCTCTGAGCCTCTACCTAGGGAAGGACAGACAGGACAAAAAGCAAACTGGCAAGTCAAAACCCAGAATTTACGCTAAGCTCAATGGGCCTTCACACAATGTGCCATGGAGAGAGAGGGTCCCAAGAAGATGGTTGGGAGGTAGGCGTGAAGGCAGGAGTGATAAAAATGAAAGGGTCCTGAAAGAGAGGACGTGGGAGGGATTTTACATTCACAGACATGAATGACACGCAAGAGCCAAGAGAGGGACTGAGACCCAAGCAGGTACATGAGGCTTTCAAGGGAACAAGGACCTCAATATGAGGATAGCTAAAACTCAAAGACCAGCCACAGGGTTCTCTAAAGGGCGGCACACATGGGACTCCAGGACAGAGAAGGGATTCTTCACTGTCCTGTGATGGATTGTACACATGTGTCAAAACCCACAGAACTGTGCAGCACACATAGATACTAAAGATGCCCCTTAAGGACTGCTGTTTTGTTTTGTATTTTCCTAGGAGCTGAAAGCTGCTCTAGGAATTCTAGTCTCTGAAGAAGACTAGACAAAAAAAGCAGCCTTAAGAAAACCAAGAGAGAGAGGCTGGACAGGTGGCTCAGAGGTTAAGAGCATTGGTTGCTCTTCCAGAGGACTCGAGTTAAACTCTCAACACCCAGATGGTGGCTCAGAGCCATCTGTAACTCCAGTTTTAGGGTGTCCGGTGATCTCTTCTGGCCCCATAGACACTTACACACATGTAAGTAAGTCATCTAGACACATGAAGTTTTTGAGATGTTTTAAAAGAACCTACAGCAGCTGTATGATCTCTCACATGACTCTGATGAGGCTACATGAGAAAATGGGGGTGCCCCTAAATTGTCAGGGCACTTCCGACCTTATTCCTTTGTTCACCTCAGTCTTGTTAGAGAACTTCCTTATATTTCGAAGGATGTGCTTAACTGAGGGAGTTTAGTTTTAGATTCCAGAATCCTGGAATTAAGAATTAGCATTGTATTTTCCTGCTTCATGTTACTTTGTTTAACTAATGTCAGTATCTTGTAGCTGGATACACAGCCAGCAAGAGGGAGGTTTAGCAAGATAGGGGCATTCTTCTTATCTGCTAAAGAACATGGTGCTCTACCCACAACTCAGGTGGAAATCTTCCTACCCTGTTGGAACTTTACTTTGTTGCTGGAATTTTCATCTGGAATAATAAACTAGACAAAATAAGGCCAAAGAGATGGCCCAGCAGGTAAAAAGCTCTTTCCATGTGTGTTGGTCAGGGCTACTATTGCTGGGATAAACATCATGGCCAAAAGCAACATGGGGAGGAAAGGGCTTATTTGGCTTACTCCTCCATATCACAGTTCATCATCAATGGCAGCCATGGCAAGAACTCAAACAGGGCTAGAACCTGGAGGCAGAAGCTGATGCAGAAGTCATGGAGACATGCTGCTTACTGACTTGATCCATTTGAATTCTTATACTCCCTCAACACCACTTACCTAGGCAGGGGTGGCCCCACCCACAATGGGTTGAGCCCTCCTACATCAATCACTAGTTAAGAAAATGTCCCACACACTTGCACACAGGGAAATTTGGTAGGGACAATTTCTTAATCAATGTTCTTTCTTCCCATATGACTCTAGCTTGTGTCAAATTGACATAAAGCTAGCCAGCACACCTTGCAGAGCTAATGACCCGAGTTTCACCCCCAGAACCCACATAGCAAGTCAGATGTGGTGGCACACACATATAATCCCAGCACTCTATGACCAAGTAAGAGGTGAAGACAATGAATAGCTCAAGCCAGGTGTGGCGGCGCACACCTTTAATCCCAGAATTCAGGGAGGCAGAGGCAGATGGATCTCTGTGAGTTCCTGACCAGCCTAGTCTACAGAGTGAGTTACAGCGCAGCCAGGGCTACACAGAGAAACCCTGCAAAGATATTTCGTTTGTATTTTAATAAATAAAGCTTGCCTGAAGTTCAGAGAGTAAAACAGCCACACTGATCAGCCTTACAGACCAGGCAGTGGTAACACAAACTTTTAATCCCAGTAGCCACACTAGTTTGCCATAGAAACTTGGCAGTAGTGGTGCCTTTATCCCAGCCCTAGAGAGGAATATAAGACAGGAGGAGACAGCTCTCACACACAGTCACATTCTGAGATTCCTGGAGGCAGGGTCGCCATTTTCGGACTGAGGTAGAGGTAAGAGCCAGTGGCTGGCTGTTTTGCTTTTCTGATCCTCAGGCAAGTTTTATTTATTAAAATACAAGTGAAACACCACTACAAAACCCTGTCTCATAAAACCAAAAGACTAGCTTGGACACTCACAAGCTAGCCAGCCTGCAGTACAGTGCACAACAGAAACAAGAGACCCTGCTTTACCAAGGTGAGAGGAAAGAACTTACTCCCCAAAGTTGTTCTTAGACCTGATCTTCACTCATGTACCATGGCACACACACACACACACACACACACACACACACACACACATGCATGCACACATGCACGCACGCACACACACACACGCACCATATGCTCACATGCATAGCAATAAAAAAATAGACCAAACAGAACCAACCAACATTTCTAAAGTCCTGCCTCAGGCTCATAAATTCACAGACGAGCAAACATAGCCTTCATCTCTGACATTAAGAACCCTATCTTGTGTGGCTAGGAATTTACCGCCAGTGATTATACTAAGCTGGTGTGGGAAGGCTGAATGGAATGGGGAAGCCCCTTCCTCGGGGTGACTTCCAGCAGCAGCCCAGATGGAAGGAAACACCAGGAAAAAGCAACCTGCTTGTTTGCCTGCCCTTGTTTCTTGATGGTGTATTTATCTGTTGCTGCTGCTACTGCTGCTGCTACAGGCATCCTTTCCCAATATCAGACTCCTTGGCCTTCCAGCGCAGACTGCCCAAGACTATCCCAGGCCTTCAGCATGGGACTGGGATGCCTGAGGAATCCAGCCCCTGTGACTGAGCTGCTACAGGGCTTTCAGCCCTTTCAACATGTATACAACCATCCTTGGACTACCTAGCCTGTGTCCTGTAAGCCAGTCGAATAGACCCCATTTATAATATATATTCATTCTATCTGCCCTGTTCCTCCAGAAAGCTGTGACTAATACATAGCTCGTCTTTCCGATCTATTCTCAGTCTCTACCTTCTGGCTCAGCAGATGCCCTCAGTGCTGAGTCTAGCAATAACATGGAAGTGTAGGCTCTGGAGGCCTGGGTTCCAGCTGTCATTCTCCCCGTGACCACAGTCTGTATGCACCTCTCTGGCCCTTCTCCACGGTTCTGGGTCAAGGCTGCATCTGTGCATCCAGCTGAGAAACAGCAAGCCCTAAGTCTGGGTCTTCCTGAGTAATAGTGCTACACCACACTCCCCTACTCGAGACACACCACCGAGGGGGCTGCTACTCTTTTCCTTTTTTAAAAAGTTGAAAAAGAATTGTTTCGCCTTTTTTCCCTGTGGAATGTTGAAAATAATGAAATCACAAAGGAAGAATTAAAACATGGGAAGCAAAATTCCCATTGTAACTTACCTAGAGGCCCCTTATTTCGTATTTTGAGCTACTCAGTGCAATTACTTATTACCTAAAACCAATAGGAAGAAAAAAATTTAGCCTCTTTGTCAAATATGAGGTGTTCATAGGTTAGTGGATTAATATTCGGGTCTTCACAGCTAGGTATTTGGGCAGCAGAGGAGAGGGTGCCGGAACTAGCCTTGTCCCAGAGTCACATTGATGAATATCTTGATTAGCACCATAGAAATTTTGTCTGATGGATGGAGGTAGAGACAGAGACCCACATTCACATCAGAGCAATGGACTGAGATCCCAAGGTCTAGTCGAAGGGCAGAAGGTGGGAGAAGAGGAGCAAGTAAGTTAGGACCGTGAGGGGCTGGTCCACCCACTGAGACAGTGTGCCTGAACTAATGGGAGCTCACCAAATCCAGCTGGACTGAACGAGCATATGATCAAACCGGACTCTCTGAATGTGGCTGCCAATGGGGGCAGACCGAGAAGTCATCAACAATGACACCAGGACCTATCTCTTCTGCATGTATTATCTTTTTGGGAACCTAGTCTTTTTGAATGCACACCTTCCTAGGCTGGGATGGTGGGAGGTGGGCCTTGGATTTCCAACAGGGCAGGGCACCATGCCCTCTTTTAAGGAAGAAGGGGGAAGGAGGAAGGGTGGGGAGGTAGCGGGAGGGGACTGGGAGAAGGGGAAGAAATGTAAATATTTTATTTTATTTTTGAATGAAAAAAAAGAAAAAAAGGGGTACCTTCAGGTGTGTGTGTGTGTGTGAGAGAGAGAGAGAGAGAGAGAGAGAGAGACCTTTCAAAATGGAAGCATTGCACATTTCCTTGGGGGTTCCAGGGGCATTGGTCACTACTGGACTAGATCTGAGTATGCAGAGGAAGTAAGAAGGAGAACAGGGTACAGAGAAGAGAGGGAAGAAGGATTATGAGTGATGAGAAACACACCTGGGAGATGCACAGATGGGACACACCTGAGAGATGCACAGGTGGGATGCTCGTGAGACATCGAGGACTAGGAAAAGGAATGTCACCTCCATGCTCCATCTAATCTAGCTGAGAAAACATGGCCTGGAATTTAAATGACGGCTGCTATGAGACACTGCAGCAGGCAGAATTGTGAGTCTGCAATATGCCAGGGTCTGAGGATCAGACATTGTTCCACCCACAGACAATTCATGCCTAATAGCCAGATGAGGTGAACTACATGACAGACAGGGTGGGGATAGCACTGTAATTTATTACAGGAAGAGGTTAGTGAGAAGGGAATATGATCATCTGTATGGGTGCCAGGAAACAGTTGCTAAAACCACATATCTGTTTCTGGTACAAAATTCGAGTAGCTTGAGACTAGAAATACACTTGCTCAAATTAAGAGTATCCATTAGAAATATCTAGAAAATATCACACTTGGTAATAAATCATTTGACATTCCCACTAAAGTCGGATTGGCAAGCTGCCAAAAGCAGGCAGCCCTTGGCACCATGTGCACATGCTCCTTTGTGGAATGGCTTGGGAATCTTTGTGTCCACCTCCTGAACGTGGGCTGGCCTTGCCACGTAGCTTGACATTGGAATGCAGAGAAAGTAATGTGCCACTCCAAACCAATGACCCTGAAGATGCCATGCTCTTTGTTCTTGCCTCCTGGGAGCACTGTATGAGCAGCAGCCTGGGCAGGCCACAGCTGGAGGCCAGGCCACACAATGCAGACAGATCTGAGGCTGGCACCCAGCGTTATGCATATGCTGGCAGTCCCTCAGACATTCTGCCTTGGTCACACCACAGATGGCTGCAGCGATCCGAGGGACTCTTCAGAGGAGCGCAGTCCAGCTCAGCCGAAGCCTTGCCCACATCACTGACCTGCACAATGGTGAACAGATACAAACTCCTGCTGCTCTGAGCCTCTGCATTTTGGGTGCTTGTTAGGTATCATGATGGTTAAGCTTTAATTGTCAACCTCTCGCCATCTAGAACAAGGTGGGAAGAAAGTCGCTGCGAGGAGCTGCCAGCACTGGCGTGGTTTGTGGGGGACTGTTTTAATAAATTTCTGTAGAAGGTCCTAACTCACTGTGAGTGTTACCATTCCCTATGTAGGGGTTTCTGGGCTGTGTAAATATGAAGAAGTCAAGCCAAGCACACACAGCAGGTGAACGTGTATGCACTCTTTTCCCTCTGCGCTGGACTGGATGCGCTTCGAGATTATACCACTGTGGCTTCCCTACTTTTGCAGACCGAACCTGCAACTGTGAAGTAAAATAAACCCTTTCTCCCCTATGTTGCTTTTTGTCAGAGTATGATAGCAACAGAAACGACACTAGGATATGTGTCTGTGCATGTGTGTGTGTGCGTGTGCGTGTGTGTGTGTGTGTGTGTGTGTGTGTGTGTGTGTGTGTGTGTGTGTATTGACTTTTTGGAAATGCCATTCAAACTAAAAAAGCAGTGTGGCTTCTTCAGTGGAATCTGGCAATGGGAATTGGTGTTTGTTTCTTCTGTGGCCAAAGGTAGGATGGGAGCCGGCCTTGCTCTTGCACTTCAGGGGCTGTCTTCTGTTCACATGTCAGAAATGGTATGTATCTTCCCCAACCTCACCATTTTGTAATACACTGATCATATTGGGTTGCTGCCTGTCTTAATGACCTCAATTTCACTGATGGCCTTTGTCTAGAGCTAGCTCCAAACAAGGCCACTTTCTGAAGCACGGGGTGTTGAGACACATGAATTTCAGAGCTCAACATCTCAGGGCACCAGCAGGTGACTCACGGCTCCCACATTTGGGGACAGGGATAATTGCTGTTATTGATCTTTGTTCTGAAGACTCTAACTAATGTAACAAGGCACAAAGAGAAGCTGACGCTAAGTGCTGGGAAGGCAATGACAAGCATACCGTTACTGAGAGCCGCCCTCGTAGTCTGCATGGAACTGAAGAGTTTGAGTGAAACACTACTGGAATGCCTTTTTAAAGATAATTCCTTAGGATTCTGCATTTATTAATATGTTTTCAAAGTACCTTCCCTTATGCCAGAAATAACTGAACATATAATTCAGCTATATTCACAAAAGGCATGTACCAATGTTATTATTAATTTTATTAATAATACAGTGATATGTTCTTTAAACCTGAAAATAAAAATAATAGCTGGGTGTGATGATATGTGCTGTCACCCCAGTGTGTCAGGAGTCCAAGGGTAGGCATGGCTATATAGCAAGTTTGAAGTCAGCCTGGCATGCATAAGATCCTGCTTCGATAAAAAAAAAAAATAAAGACACAAACAGCAATCAGCAGTGGAATGTCTAATGAGCAGGATGGGCACAGTACTAGGGGCATGACTTCATGTACACAGGGCGAGGATGAAGATTTGTACATAAATATGTATTCATCAGGAACAGGAGCTCATCAAACTAACACTTAAAATGGAAATAGGTACATTCATTTTGTTGCATAAAAATTACACTTGAGGAAATAGCTTTTTAAGGTTTATTTTTATTGTTTTTAATTTTGTGTATGTGTTAGGGTGTGTGCAAGCAATTGCAGATACCTGCAGAGACCAGAAGAGGGTGCTGGATGCTTTGGAGTTGGAGTCACAGGCCACTGGAAGTCTCTGGGTGTGGGTGCTGGGAACTGAACTCCGTCCTTTAGAAGAGTAGCATATACTCTTAGTCATCAACTATTCCTCAAGTCCTAGAAGTGTGTTTTAAAGTTCTGAATTTTATTAAAAGGATAAATCTTTAACATAAAAATGAAGACATTAAAATGTCCAAAAGAAATTCAGAAGAATGTTGTTAAAACTCACTGTGAAAATGCTTTAGTCAACATGACAGAGAGAAGCAATACTCATAAGAGACATAGATCAAAAGCTTAAAATGTCAAATTATGCATAATATGTTACATGACTGGATAGCAAAGGGTTCCATGAAGGCAGGGGAGAGAATTGAGAGGTAGAGCACTTACTTCAGGTTCAACACCACTCCCAGGAAGAAAAAAAGGCAACAATAGTTCAAAAATTGCAATCTATTTGTTGAGCAATGGGGGCCCTTGAGAGACACGGTTTTCTGATTGAAGTGGGAGAAGAAAACTCCCCAGAACTCCTGGAGCTTAGGATGCTCCCAAGCTGAGCAGGCAGAAATGATACCTGCATGCAGATGTCCAGGCTGCTGGAAAGGCAGGAATGGGTAGAGGCACCCATGAGCACAGTCAACGCTGTTCAGCCACAGCGGGAAGGACTGGCTGAGAGCATCTTCATTTTACCTTCATCCGTCTACAACTTGGAGTTAGCAGGCAATGCAATGTCACTTCTGCCCTGTCCACTCCCAGCCCCTTCTCTCTATAGGGAGGTGAAGAACGAACTGGAGGGAGAGCTGTGCCCACCGTCCTCAGGTCCTTGGATCTCAGAAGCCCTCTTCCCTCTACCAAGCTACCAAAGAATGAAAAGAGCCGTTGCTTGTGCACTAAAGCAACAAGACTTGCTGCGCTAATGAGAAATTAAGACTGAGAATACACCAGAATGTAACATGAAGGCCAGCTTGTTGGGGTTTCTGTCCTGCCCAGTTCCCACAGCCATTTTGTCCCAAAGAAAATCATACAGAGATCTCCATAATATTATAAACTGATTGGCCCTTTAGCTCAGGCTTCTTATTAGCTCTTGTAGCTTATATTAACCCATTATTCTTATCTATATTAGCCACATGGCTCAGTCCCTTTCTCAGCGGGGCAGGTCACATCTTGCTTCTTCCATGGTCTGAGCATGACTCAGGAGGAATGGGCTTCCTCCTTCCCAGCATTCTCCTGTTCTCATTGCCCCACCTTTACTTCCTGTCTGGTTGTCCCACCTATACTGCCTGCCTGGCCAATCAACATTTATTTAAAACATGATTGACAGAATACAGACAATTCTCCCGCACCACCAGAATGTTTGTGTATTTAAAAATGACAGAGCTAAAGTTTTTCAACATAAGAAAACTAGCTCATGCAAAAGCGTCTGGATTTCATTACTATTATGAAAAGAGTTTGACCTTAAAGACCCTCCAAAAGAACAGCAGGGGCTTTCAGGGTTCACATTTCTAGACATACCCTGAAACACTACTCCAAGGAAATCCTCAGAAGATTGGAACCAAGATGTTTAATCAAGGGGGTTAATGTCAGGACACATGCACATACATGCACAGAAAGGAAAACAAAATGAAACGGAAGAAGTAGACTTTCTGCATCTTCTCCTAACATCTGGCTTCAGAGAGGGCAGTTGGCTTCTCATAGCTATGCTGCTGTGGTGTGTTGCTTTAGTTTAAGTGTAGGAAGGAAATCCTGCCTTCTATATGGAGAAGACAGGAGCATTTTCAGATAACTCTAGGTCTCCTTCCATGCTTTATCAAATGTCAGAAGTCACATGTCATTAAAAACATTTGATTCAAGGTGGAGGGGCTTGAGGGATGGCTCAGCAGTTAAGAGCACTTGCTGCTTTTTCAGAGGACCACAGTTTGGTTCCCAGCACCCATGTTAGACAGCTCAGAACCACCAGTAACTCCAGATCTAGGGGATCCAGCTCCCTCTTCTGGTCTGAAGTCACTGCCCTCACATGCACATATTCAAACACATGCACTTAACTCAAAATAAAAAATCTTAAAATAAATAAATAAAAGCACTTTGATATAAATATAGATAATTAAGAATATATATTATTCAGGTAACCTAGGCCAAAGTTGCCTTGAGGCAAGGAACTCCATCTTGGGCAACAAATTCCACAGGAGTGGAACTGAATGAGACTCCTAGGACAGAGAGGGCCAGAGGAAACAAGCTCCACCAGGAACAGAAACCAGGAACAATCCAGTCCTGGGAGCCAACCCAGTCCTGGAACACTGGCAGACCAGGATTGAGCCAATGACCTTACTCAGAGTCTAAAATCTCCACTGAAACTGGAGTGGGACTGAACCAGATACCTAGGACACAGAGAGAAAAAGCTCCACCAGGAGCAGAAACCAGGAGCAAACCCAGTACCGGGACACAGGTGGATCAGGATTGAGCCAATGACCAGATCCAGAGTCAGTGATCTCCAAAAGAATAGGTCCAACTCCAAGCCATGGACTTCTGCAGGAGGAGATCCAGACCAAGATTTACAGAAACAGATCAAAGCCAGCAGCTGAGGCCAAAGTAGGCCTGAGACAGCAAACTCCAAGAGAGCAGACCAAAACACAGGAGCACTGAGCTACCTCCAGGAACAGGAATAACCAATGGGGGTAACTAGAACTGTGACACTGACAGTACCATGAGGAAAACCATCTGAGCTTTGGTTTCACTGGCACCTAGAAGATTATTCAACAGAATCTCAGACAGCCCTGACCATACCTATTAGAGGAAAAGATGAGTAGAAAAGGTAAGATCACATGCTACACCACAAAGAGCAACACAATACCAGTAAAACCTAAAGACCCTACAAAACCAAGACCTGAACAACCAAATATGGATGAACCAGAAGAAAATGATCTAAAAAATAACCTTAAGAGAATGTTTGAAATTCTTAAAGATGAAATGAGAAATTCCCTTAAAGAAATGGAGGAAAAAACAAACAAAAAATTGGAAGATATCAGCAAACCACTTAAAGAAAACCAAGAAAAAAGGAATAAAACATATCAAAGAAACTATTCAGGACTTGAAAACTGAGATAGAAACAATAAAGAAAACAGAAACGAAAGGAATTATAGAAAGAGAAATCATGAGAAAAAGATCAGGAGCCACAAATGCAAGCATGAACAGCAGAATACAAGAGATGGAAGAGAGAATCTCAAGTGCTGAAGATACAATAGAGGGAATACACGGATCAGTTAAAGAAAACATTAAGTCTAACAAAAGCTTAACCCAAAATATCCATGAAATATGGGACACCATAAAAAGGCCAAATCTTAGAATAATAGGTATAGAAGAAGGAGAAGTTCAACTCAAAGGCACAGAAAATATATTTAACAAAATCATAGAAGAAAACTTTCCCTACCTAAAGAAACATATGCCTATGAAGATACAAGAAGCTTACAGAACACCAAATAGACTGGATCCAAAAAAAGTCCTTTCACTACATAATAATCAAAACACTAAACATACAGAGTAAAGAAAGAATATTAAGAGCTGCAAAGGAAAAAGGCCAAGTAACATATAAAGGTAGATCTATCAGAATTACTCATGACTTCTCATTGGAGACAATGAAAGACAGAAGGTCATGGTCAAGCATTATGTAGACATTAAGAGACCATGGATGCCAGCCCAGACTACTATACCCAGCAAAACTGTTGATCACCATAGAAGAACAAAACAAGATATTCCATTACAAATCTAGATTTCACCAATACCTAGCCACAAACCCAGACCTACACAAAATACTAGAAGGAAAACCCCAACCCAAGGAAGATGGCTACACCAACAAAAACACAGACAATTGATGATCTCATTACAGCAAATCCTGAAGAAGAAAAAAGTGCACAAATTAACATCACCAACGATGAAAACTAAATTAACAGGAGATAGCAACCACTGGTCATTAATATCCCTTAATGTAAATGGACTCAACTCACCTATAAAAAGGCACAGGCTAACAGATTGGACACGAAAACAGAGCCCTCTCCTGCAAACAAGAAATGCATCTCAGCCTCAAAGACAGACATCGTCTCAGAGTAAAAGGTTGGGAAAAAAATATACCAATCAAATGGACCTAAGAAACAAGCAGGTGTAGCTATCCTAATATCTAACAAAATAGACTTCAAGCTAAAATCAGTCAAAAGAGACAAAGAAGGACATTTCATATTAGTCACAGGAAAAATCCATCAAGAAGAAATTTCAATACTGAACATCTATGCCCCAAACACAAGGGCACCCTCATATGTCAAAGAAACACTTCTAAAGCTTAAATCATATATTAAACCCCACACGCTAATAGTGGGAGACTACAGCACTCCCCTCTCACCGCTGGACAGGTCAATCAGACAAAAAATGAACAGAGAAATAAGAGAGCTAACAGATGTTATGACTCAAATGGACTTAACAGACATCTATAAAGTATTCCATGCAAACAGAAAAGAATATACTTTCTTCTCAGTACTTCATGTAACCTTCTCAAAAATTGACCACATACTCAGTAACAAAACAAACCTCAACAAATACAAAATTCGAAATAACCCAATGTACCTTATCAGATCACCATGGTTTAAAACTACAAGTCAACAGCAATACTAATTCCAGAAAACCCACAAACACATGGAAATTAAACAATACTCACTTGAATCATCAACGGGTCAAGGAAGAAATAAAGGGGGAAATTAAAGACTTCCTAAAATTCAGTGAAAATGACCACACGACATACCCAAATTTATGAGACACAATGAAAGCAGTGTTAAGAGGTGAGTTCATAGCACTAAATGCCTACATAAAGAAGCTGGAAAAATCCCACACTAGTGAATTAACAGAACATTTGAAAACTTTAGAACAAAAAGAAGCAAACTCACCTAAGAGAACTAGACAGGAGGAAATAATCAAATTGAGAGCTGAAATCAACAAAATAGAAACAAAGAAAACAATACAAAGAATCAATGAGACAAAGAAAAAATCAACAAAATAGACAAACCTTTATCCAAAGTAACCAAAAGGCAGAGAGAGAATATCCATATTAACAAAATCAGAAATGAAAAGGGGGCATAACAACATACATGGAGGGAATACAGAGGATCATCAGGTCATATTTTGAAAACCAGTATGTTGCACGAGGAAGAGCAGGCTGTGTCCCGCTGCCCAGCTCCCGGCCACTGGCTAGCTTATACCCGAAATAATTACACAGAAACTGTATTCATTTAAACTCTGCCTGGCCCATTAGTTCTAGCCTCTTCTTAGCCAACTCTTACATCTTGATTCAACCCATTTCTAATAATCTGTATTCACCACAAGCATAAGTCTAACCAGTGTCCATCTTGGGCCAGAGAAGCATGGTGTCTGCCACACTTCCCTTTGTCCCAGCATTCCATCCTGTCTACTCCGCCTACCTGATTTCTGCCCTATCAAAAGGCCAAGGCAGTTTTCTTTATTCAACCAATGAAAGCAACACAAATGAAGAAGCACCTCCTACACCACCTGTACTCCACAAAATTGGAAAACTTTAAGGAAATGGACAACTCTCTGGATAAATATCACTTACCAAAATTAAATCAAGACCAGATAGGCAAATTAAACAGACCTATAACTGCTGAAGAAATAGAAACAGTCATCAAAAGTCTCCCAACCAAAAAAAAAGCCCAGGACCAGATGGTTTCAGCTCAGAATTCTACAAGACTTTCAAAGAAGAACTAATACCAATACTCCTGAAATTATTCCACACAATAGAAACAGAGGGAACATTGCCAAACTCTTTCTATGAGGCTACAATTACCCTGATACCCAAACCACAGAAAGACAATACTAAGAAAGAGAATTACAGACCAATCTCACTCATGAACATTGATGCAAAAATACTAAATAAAGTACTAGCAAATCAAATCCAAGAACACATCAGGACCATCATCCACCATGACCAAGTTGGCTTCATCCCACAGATGCAGGGATGGTTCAACATAAGAAAATTTGTCAACGTAATCCACCATATAAACAAGCTGAAAAATAGAAACCACATGATCATCTTATTAGACGCCAAAAAAGCATTTGACAAAATACAACATCCCTTCATGATTAAGGTCTTGAAGAGAGCAGGGATACAAGGAACATACCTAAACATAATTAAGGCAATATACAGCAAGTCAACAGCCAACATCAAACTAAATGGAGGGAAACTCCCAGCAATTCCTCTGAAATCAGGAACAAAACAAGGTTGTCTACTCTCTCCATATCTATTCAATATAGTTCTTGAGGTCCTAGCTAGAGCAATAAGACACCAAAGGAAGATCAATGGGATACAAATTGGAAAAAAGTGAAACTACCACTGTTGCTGATGATATGATAGTTTACATAAGTGATCCCAAATATTCTACAACTCATAAACACTTACAGCAATATAGCAGGATACAAGATTAACTCAAACAAAAAATCAGCAGCCCTCCTGTACACAGATGATAAAAGGGCTGGGGAAGAAATCATAGAATCAACACCCTTCACAATAGCCATGAAT
This sequence comes from Ondatra zibethicus, assembly GCA_004026605.1. NCBI lineage: Eukaryota > Metazoa > Chordata > Mammalia > Rodentia > Cricetidae > Ondatra > Ondatra zibethicus. Next base: position 52,407 of record PVIU01007375.1, read on the forward strand.
AGTATAAAATATCTCAGAGTAACTCTAACCAAACAAGTGAAAGACTTGTATGACAAGAATTTTAAATCTTTGAAGAAAGAAATTGAAGAAGACACCAGAAAGTGGAAAGATCTCCCATGCTCTTGGGTAGGCAAAATTAACATAGTAAAATTGGCAATCTTACCAAAAACAATCTACAGATTCAATGCAATACCCATCAAAATCCCAGAAAAATTCTTCAAAGACCTTGAAAGAACGGTCCTCAACTTCATTTGGAAAGGCAAAAGACCCAGGATATCCAAAACAATCCTGGGCAACAAAAGAACTTCTGGAGGCATCACAATCCCTCACTCACTTCAAACTCTACTACAGAGCTACAGTACTGAAAACAGCCTGGTACTGGCATAAGAACAGACAGGAGGACCAATGGAACTGGACAGAAGACCTGGATATCAATCCACACATCTTCAAACATCTGATCTTTGATAAAGAAGCAAAAAATATCAAATAGAAAAAAAAGAAAGCATATTTAACAAATGGTGCTGGCATAACTGGATATCAACATGTAGAAGAATGAAAATAAACCCATATCTATCACCATGCACAAAACTCAAGTCCAAATGGATCAAAGGCCTCAACATAAATCCAGCCACACTGAACCTTATGGAAGAGAAAGTAGGAAGTACACTTGAACTCATTGGCACAGGGAACCACTTCCTAAATATAACCCCAGCAGCACAGACACTGAGAGAAACAATTAATAAATGGGACCTCCTGAAACTGAAAAGCTTCTGTAAAGCAAGGGACATGGTCAACAAGACAAAACAACAGCCTACAGAATGGAAAAAGATCTTCACTAACTCCACATCAGACAGAGGTCTGATCTCCAAAATATAAAAAGAACTCAAGAAATTGGACATCAAAAGATGGTGTACAGACCTATACAGAGAACTGTCAACAGAGGAATCTAAAATGGCTGAAAGACACTTAAGGAAATGTTCAACATCCTTAGTCATCAGAGAAATGCAAATCAAAACAACTCTGAGATTCCATCTTACACCTGTAAGAATGGCAAAATCAAAAACACTGATGACAACTTATGCTGGAGAGATTGTGGGGAAAAGGGAACACTCCTGCATTGTTGGTGGGAATGCAAGCTGGTACAACCCCTTTGGATGTCAGTGTAGCGATTTCTCAGAAAATTAGGAAACAACCTTCCTCAAGACACAGTAATACCACTTTTGGGTATATATCCAAAGGATGCTCAATTGTGCCACAAAGACATGTGCTCAACTATGTTCATAGCAGCTTTGTTTGTCATAGCCAGAACCTGGAAACAACCTAAACGCCCCTTGATCAAAGAATGGATAAGGAAAATGTGGTACATTTACACAATGGAGTACTACACAGCAGAAAAAAATAACGACAGCTTGACTTTTGCAGGAAAATGGATGGAACTAGAAAATCTTATTTTGAGTGAGGTAACTCAGACTCAGAAAGACAATTATCACATGTACTCACTCATAGGTGGTTTTTAAACATAAAGCAAGAAAGCCAGCCTACAAACCACAATCCCAGAGAACTTAGACAACAATGCAGACACTAAGAGAGACTTACATAGAAATAATCTACATGGGAAGTAGAAAGAAGAAAAAGACAAGATCTCCTGAGTAAATTGGGAGCATGGGGACCTTGGGGGAGGATAAAAGAGGAAGGGGAGAGACAGGGAGGGGAGCAGAGAAAAATGTAGAGCTCAATAAATATCAGTAACAAAATAATAATAATAAACAAAAATATAAAAAGAAAAAATATATATTATTCTTTTTTACTGATTTTTATGAGCAATACATTTTTCTCTGCTCCCCTCCCTGCCTCTCCCCTCACCTTCAGTCCTCTCCTAAAATCAGGAGATCATGTCTTTTTCTACTTCCCATGTAGATTAGATCTATGTATGTCTCTTTTAGGGTCCTTATTATTGTCTAGGTTCTCTGAGATTGTGATTTGTGGGCTGGTTTTCTTTGCTTTATATTTAAATGAGTGAGTACATGTGATCATTCAAAATGAAGTTTTCTAGCTCTATCCATTTACTTGCAAAATTCAAGATGTCATTATTTTTTCTGCTGTGTAGTACTCCATTATGTAAATGTACCACATTCTTCGGTCGAGGGGCATTTAGGTTGTTTCTAGGTTCTCCTATGACAAACAAAGCTGCTATGAACATAGTTGCACACATGCCCTTGTGGCACGATTGAGCATCCTTTGGATATATACCCAAAACTGGTATTACTGGGTCTTGAGGAAGGTTGTTTTCTAATTTTCTGAGAAATCACCACACTGACATCCAAAGGGGCTGTATCAGCTTGCATTTCCACCAACAATGCAGGAGTGTTCCCTTTTCCCCACACAACCTCTCCAGTATAAGTTGTCATCAGTGTTTTTGATCTTGGCCAAGGAATATATATTATTCTTATGCACCCTATCAAATCTCAGTAAGTGGTAGGTTGTCAAAATGTATTCGTGGTAGAAGCCCCACCAATGAACTTGTGCCTCACTAGGGATGAAGTCTATAAGGTTATGGACTTTAATAAGTTGCCACAAGGAATCTTACAGTGTTCATCAGAGAAATGTTAGGCCCCTGAATTATGCAGTGCTTGCATCTGTTGCCACATTTCTTAATGCATGATTAGAAAATTCTCTTTGTTAAGTTCTCTGTCATTCTCAAGAGGAAGGCGCCTACGTACCGGGAGCTGTCAGGCTCAGGGCGGCTGCTACAAGTGTCCCAAAATTCCAATTTTCACTTGAAAGCTTGAATTTTATCACTGGCAAAAATATATACTGTCAGTTGCTCTCCTTGAAGTGACAGGCTTGCTTCGTTCATTTTTGAGAAAATGTCTAGCAAATATCCAAGCCTGAAGAGCCATGGTGTGTCTGTCAGTCACTCTTTGAAATAAAAACGATGTTCTAAGGAAGGAGAAGTTCATTCAGCTCAAAACAGAAGCAATTGCCTGCAAGTGCTTCTTGGGAGAAAGCACAGAACACGTGAGCAGCAGCAACACTTGATGCACACCGCCCCTGTCATCAGGCAGAGAATTAAAAGTCAGGCACACGAGGCCCCAGGCTTAATACAGTTACTTTTTACTGCTTGGTCAAAAGCACGTTTAAATCCCTCTGGCATGTGTGTGCATAGGTATGTGTGTGTGTGCACGTGCGCGCGCACGCATACAAGTGTGTGTATGTGTGTGTGTGCATGCATGCATGTGTGTGCGTGTGTGAGTGTGTGTGAGTGTGTGTGTGTCTGTGTGGTGGCCAGAGGTCAATCATGTGTATTGATTCCTTAGGTACTGGCCACCTTATTTCTTGATAAGGTTTCTCACTGGTATGGAACTCACCAAGTAGGCTGGGTTGGCTGGCCAGAGACCACCCACCTCTTCAACATTGAGACTGCAAACACTCAATACCACACCCAGCCATTTTTTATATCTGTCCTGGGCATAGAACTCAGGTCTTCATGCTTGCTGGACAAACACTTTAGCTCCTAGGCTATCACCCCAGATTTCTGAACCCAGCTTCTGGCTTCATATTGACAGCTGAAGCCAGCTGGGACATCTTTCCACCCCAGAGAACCTGATCCAGAGAGGCATTGGGACCCAAGTCATGCAGAAGGTATTTGTGTCCCTGGGTATTGAATCTGTGCTCTGGTTTCCCCATTAGATTTCCCAAATGACTCCAAGAGCCAAGGAATCCCCTCTGAGGGAAAGAAGGGCACTGCAGGTGAGGAGGGCTCTCTGAGGTGTCAGGACTGTGGAAGATGGTGGGAAGGACTCAGGTTCGGCCTTCTAAGTGTATTGACTGCCAGGGCGAGAAAGTGCCTCAGTGGAACTAGGGTAGGGAAGACCTGCCCCTGAGGATGTGATTGACAGCGGGGGGGGGGAGGCAAGGGTGTCATTGGAAGTTTCTGAAGGAGCCATCGATAATTCTGAGCTCCAAGTTGCATCCCAGGAAGATTGATCTGGCAGCTCAGATGTATAGAGAGACATAAAAAGACATAAAGGAAATACATGTAAGGGAAGTAAGTGGCAAGTTAATTTATTTGGGGGAACGGAATAAAGTTCCATAGCAAAGAAGACTCTTGAAGCTGTTTCAGTGACAGTGAGTGGGGACATGATCCTAGAACAGGTCCTTTCTGTGTTCAGTTAGGTCTGTCGCATCAAGGACCACAATCAGAAAGGATTTACTTACCCCCAGCTATTCATTCACTCATTCAACTCGTTTCTATGAAGGACCTGCACATTCTAGGCAAGTGTGGCGTACCTGGGTGTGTGTGTGTGTGTGTGTGTGTGTGTGTGTGTGTGTGTGTGTGTGTGTGTACTCATGAACACATTCATACATGCTCAAGACCAGAGGAGCACATCAAGACTTCTACTCTGACATGTTACCCCCTTGAGACAGGGTCTCTCAATGAACCTGGAACTAGGTTTACTGCCAGCATGCTGAGTGATCCTCTTGTCTCCATATCTCATAGCTTGGAAGTGACAGACACACAGGACCACAGCAGTTTTGTTTTAATCAGAGGGGAGTGTTCTGGATATTTGAACTCAGATCTACATGGTTATGCAGCAAGCATTGTTACCTACTGATCCATCTCCCCAGGTCACCCCAAATGTCTGATTTAGCATCACCTTTCAGACATCTCTTAGTTGTCCCATGGAGGTGACCTGAGAAAATGCTAGCTGCAAAACAAGAGACCGAAACATGTGGTCATGAGCTCGGAGAAGCTTCAGTGGGTGTGACATTTCATCTTGGAACACAGAGTCACCTCGGCAGAATTATTTCACCATGAGGCTCATGCCGGAAGTGTAGGATCTACATCCTATGAATCAGCATGAACAAGTAGAGAGGGGACAACTGGCAGCAGCCACTGACTCAGGGAACATACAGTGAGGCTCAGCACCCAGGGCAGCCTCTGTGGAACCAGTAGGGCAGCCAGATTGAGCAAGAGACCTTAGCCACCAAGGAAGAATGAAAGGAAGAGAGAAAGGAAGAAAAAGAAAGACACCATGTTGAGCTGCTCTGGGGAAGAAAGCACAGGGCAGACATACAACTGCCTGGTTGCATGCAAACCCTCTGTCCACGAATGCATCTGGTCACTCACTGGACACTCTACCCAAATCCCAAACTGTGTGCAGGGCTCCTAGCCTAGGTAAAGACTAATGAAAACAATTCTTATTCTTGAACAGAGATCGGTCTGCATATCTGAGCCCCTCATCCAAACTGCCCATAGCCCAGGAAAGGTGATGGTTGTGACAGGGCTGACAGAGCCTTAGGGGTCACTGGGAAAGATAATGGAGTCCAGAAATTCAGCTTCAGGAAGTCCTTGGCCTTACAGTCGAGCCCTCCTCGGTCACTGGAGCTGATTCTGGGCATCAGGCGGTGTTGCAATGAGTTTCTGAAGTGCTCGGCGCCACTCGGCTTTTGAGCACGAAACAGTTTTAACACCTCTCTCTGAAGGTGTGATCCTGCATTGAGATGTGCCTGCTGTTTTCCCGTGCTCCCTAAACAATTGATTTGGAAATCTAGGGCCAAGTCACTGAGGCTAAACAGTGCTTTTCCGTGTCACCCCCAGGTCAAAATGTTGCCATGACTCCGCATTCAGAGTTGTTTTACAAATCGTCAGACCTGGCAAACATCTCAGACAAAAGTGGGACTTCTGCTCAGAAGGCATGAGGACTGTCAAAACACAAGTCCCCTAAGAACCCAGGGCACAACCATAGAAAGACTGGAGTGCACACAGGGTCAGACCATGTCTAGATCTTAGAATGCTGTAAGTCTGAAGCATTCCGTGTCCCTCTGCATCTAAGGAAGACACTGCCAGATGGGAAACCTACAGAGGGGCTAGAGAGGAGAGAGCCATAAAAGCCAGGCTGGTAGTGTGTGTGGCGGTGCTGATGGGAAAAATTTTGCGGGAGAAGAACCTGCAGAAGTTAGGCCCCAGAGGAGGGGTGTGGCACCTTTTCTTTGCAGCTCCCCAAAGAGGAAGAACCCAAAGAACCAAACGATTCCCTTACTGAGATCCCCTTCCTAGGTGAGTCTAGATGATGTCACGTGGAGACAAACTCACCATCATACCCACATAGCTAAAATGGTTACACAGAGGACAGTTCTTCACCTTGAGTTCCAGGCACCACGTGACTCTGAAGGTAGGTGTGTGTGTGTGTGTGTGTTTTTTTACCACAACCTTGTCACATCAAATGTCTGATCAGTCACAGCTACCAGTGAGGAGGACGTGGAGAACTCCATACAGGGGACAGCAGCTATGGGAGCATGTGGGAAGGCTCCCTGGAAGAGCTGTTGTCCGAGAGGATAACTTGTCACTAACTAGGTGACTTGGTTACAGGTGTCGGGGATACTGTATTAGAACCAGAAGATACAGGAAACATAGTGCTTCAAAAATAACCTGAGCACTGCTGGCCTTCAGAGAAGACGCTGAGATGGGCACAGTGGTGTGGGTCTTTAGTCGCAGCACTTGGGAGGCAGGGGCAGGTGGATCTGTTGGATCAAGGGCAGCTTGTCTAGGTAGTGAGACCCCGCCTTTAAAAAGCAGGGGGAGAGGGGAGGAGGGAGAAGGGGGGCTGGGGAGGGGAAGAGATAGACTAGGTAACCATTCTGAGGCAACAGAACCAAAGCATGTGGGTCTGTGCACTGAAAGGTCAAGGATTGCTGACACAATAAGGCTTATACAGTCAGGCTCAGAAATGTTCTGATTGCTAGGGCAGACATCAGAGAGCAGGAGCAGAGCAGGGAAGCCTGTGAGAAGCCACTAGGATCAGCCGGGAGACAGACAATGGTGGCCTAGATGAATGGCAGTGAGGCCCGAGACCTGAGGGCTACCGTGTCAGAGGAGCCTCGGTGGGATGGAGAAAAGAGGGGCATTGAACACTAGCTCCAGTTTCCTTCCTGGGGCAGGTGGATGCTGATGTGTGTGTCACTCTCCAAAATAAAGGACACATGATCAGGCTGGGCAAGGACAAATAAAGAATAGGAGGTGGGTGGGACCATGGCGTTGGGGGGAGGAAGAAGAGGCCACACCATCAAGGTAGCAGAGGTCAGGGCAGTAAAGGCTGTGGTGATGGCGTGGGCAGGACTATGAAGATGGCGCGGACTGCTGGAAATGGGGATGGGAGACCAGCTGTGCTTCCAGAGCTAAAAGACAACAAGCGTAACCCCATCCTCATGGCTATTCCACTTCTAGTTCCCTCTTTCTGTTTCCTGATGTGTCAACGAGATGCGATCAGCCAGGTCACTGTTCCAGCCACCCACTATCATGCTGCCCCATCATTACTGACTTAACCCTCTGGAACTGTAAGCCAAAATGAACTTTCTTCTTTAGGCTGCTTCTGGTCATGACATTTCATCACAACAACCGAAAAGGACCTAATAATCCAGGTCATAACAAAACCCAACGGAGCTAACCACGGAGTAGGATAACCCTGAGAACATTTGAGCCCTTCAGCCCCGGCTCCCCAGCTCTATCCATTAACTGAAGGTCATAATACTCTGTTCATCGTGTAATGGTAACATTACGTGGGATGAAGATTGTCATGCCACAGTCAGGGGCTGGTGTATCAAAGTACATAATCATGTGAATTGCTTCTTCCAGCTCTGCAGAGGTTTCTGCAAATGTTTGCTTTGTCTCCTCCACGGACAAAGAAAAATTTAAACCTGTAAACCTGAAGGAAAGCACTGAGGGAGCTGAGATAGAGACTAGGTCCTCCTTCTTTGAAGATAAGACATAATTATGCGCCTCTTATGGCTTATTTTGATCTGCAGTCTGCTTCACAGTGATGCCTAGACCCCCAGCAACAGGAGAGAAAGAACTTCAATGAATAGCATTTCGCTGGTACATACAACAAATGGAATGGCTTCTTAGTTGGGTTAGCGAATCCTCGCTTAGGTGTTAGTTTTAATTAGTTCGAGTTCTAGCTACCTAAATCAGAGTAAAACAAACAAACCATGCTTGTTTGAGAGGAAGAAGAGGAGGAGAAGGAGGAAGAGGTTCAGCCACTCGTTAACACCTGAAGAGGACATTCTATTTTTCCCCCAGAATCTTTAGGCCATTTTAGTTTGATAGGAATTATTTTTATTGTCAACACATTTGTTACAGGTTTATGGACCATTTTAACCTCTTTCTACTGTGTTGAAAACATTTTCTGGTGAGGAGTTGGAAGAGATTGTGCAAAGCACATTCATTGGTTTGTGGCAGCTCTCCCATCGTCCCTGGAGAGTTCCCAGGAGGACTCAGCTCTCCACCAAACTTCCCCAGAACTGTCCCTCTGATCTGAGGATGGCAGCAGATTTAGGACATTTGTAAGTCATCCTTATAATACAATAAACAGAATGAGGGCCGTGAGCTCATTCATGCCTACTGACCTATGAAAGTGAAGGAAATGATGTGCCCACACTTTAGAAAAGGGAGAGGAACAAGGTTTTCTTTATGGAAGTATTTTTTTTAAAGTACTTTATATTCTAGCACTGGTCAAACACCCACAAATGATTAGCTGATGTACTTAACCAAAATTCACCTCTGACATTCCATAGAGGGCAGAGCTGCATCGATTAGAAACTGCTAGAAGGAGAAGTGCCAGGGCTTCAGCTGCAGACTCTACTGCGTCACACAGACAGTAACCTTTCCAGAGAGTTCCAAATCGCAGAGAAAGGGTTTTACTCCCCACTAGCACTTTGCTCACACGGTGTGTGGAAACATTTACTTTCATGGACAAATGTCAACATTGCACTTGAGCATAGGGGACTTAGAAGAAAATCATTTAGCCAAAACCTACCTTCTTTTTCCCACAGAGCTAAATAGCTCCATTCAAGTTTTCAAGCAATGATTAGATACCTCCTGTATACCATACATTGGATCCTATCTTTTCAGGACAGAGTTAAACCAGTGAGGCTCCAGGGATCCACCAAGGTGCCTGCAGCTTTTCTGTATTAAATCTATATACAGACAGACACTAGGAAATGGAAACAAATTCTTCATTCAAAAAAAAGTCCTTAAACATTACCAAGAAGCATAAAGAAGAGCACAGTACAATCAGTGTCTCAGATTATAAAAATGTAAAAAGAATTGTGCTCATGTAATATTCAAAGAAATAGTAAGTATTCTCTCTTATGAAAATAACATGTATTTTGTTGAAAGGGGCACATGGAAACTGTAGGTCCTGATCCACTTCCTTGTGGATCAAAACTGCTCTAAAAAGAAACCTCAGTATACGGTATAAAACAGGACTTGATGAAATTAGCTAAAACCTAAACAGTAAAGGAGTTAAACCCACTGTGTCCCGGCCCTTGCAGCAATTCGTCCCCTGGCAAGAAGGCAGGGGTGTCTCCTTCATCTGTGCCTATTTGAGACTGAACAGCCTGGCAGGCACGGTCATAGATCTGGGGCAGGTCTGAATCGCGACACAGTACTGACACTGCACTGTGATCAAAACACTAGCTAATCCAGGAATTGCTCTATAGAACACAAGCCTGAACAAAGAAAATGCCAACCCACCTGACATTACAGCCAGTGACCTTGAAGGTTTGTTCCTACACATTCACCTATAGTTGCTGGATGTTGAGCGCAGGGCTTAGCCCTGGGCAGGGAACAGGGCAGGAGACTAGCCAGTCTGGGAGGCGGGGAAGGAACTCCGATCACAGTAATCACAGTGAATGTTGCCAAGACTTAGAGACGATTTGGGGCAATTATTTCCTATGCTGAAGGTCAGGAAGACTTTATAGAGACCAGGTTTGATTTCATCTTTGAAAGGAGCCTGGAGCCCAGGAACAGCACAGAAAAGACAGGTGGTTACAATCATAAACACATGACATTTATAGTTTTATATGTTTATATCGAATCACACAATGAAATAAATGAATATGCATGCATATAAATAATATCTATTGTTTAGGAATATTCATGGGTTAGGCAAAATTTTTTAAATAGTTTTATAATGTTTAGGTCAGTTTCTCAGACCACAAGACGATAAAATCGCAAATGCCTAATAATACAAAATTCAAGCAGGAAATTAAAATGTTTCCATCCTACAGATACCATCTGAGACAAGGAAAACCCAGACAGCAATTACAGAACGATTTCACGGAAACTTGGAATGCAAAGCCCATTCAGGCCAACTCACATTCACATATGGTCTTCAGTAGTAAATCAAAAAGTTAGGCAAATGCATCAGTTCGGAATATGCTTACTGTTCACTAAAAAAGGAGGAAGCCTGGCGGGTGGGAGTGAGTGTCTTGGGGAAGCCATGGTAACAAAATTAAGATACAATAACAAAACTAGAACGCGTACAAAAACAAAAGCTCAAGACCGTGATGGGCCCTTGCAATGTTTCTATTGAAAACACTGAAAGCCAGATAAGGTAGCGCACTCCTGTGTTCCCAGTTTTCCTGAGGCTAAGGCAGTGCTGTGAGTTCAAGGCCGGCCAGAGTTAACAGGTCAAGATTTTGCCAGGAGTCAAAAACAAACAGGAGAAAGGCTGTGGCAGGAGCATCAACAAAACAACAACAACAAAAAAATCAGTGGGGCAGAACTTTCTAGAAAGCCTAAGAGAGAAAGAGGACTGGCAGCAGGAACCATATCTCAGTGAGGATCAAGAACACACAGTTGTTATAAGTGCATGTTGTAAAGAATTCTATTATCAGACTTTTAAAGTGTGAATGAAATCATCGATTCTTCAGGAAAGCACACCCAAACCAAAACCAGCTCAGAAAGGAGTGGAAGGGTCGAATAAGTCAAAATAATTACTCCATCTACCAAGCCTCAACCCAAACAATCCGGAGGGAAATTTTTAATCTATAAAGGATCTACTTCCGAAGTTCAACAGGAAAGCCCACCCTGTCACAAACAGGCTCCATGAGTTCTGCCGACATCCCAAGTTTCTATGTAGTTTTAACACTTCACGATCAGAGGAAAACATGAAAAATCTCCCCACGCACTTTTCCAGCATAATAGAGTCATGTTATTCATCACGCCATAGAGAACCATTACCACATGGAGTGTCCTGAAATGACTACCGCTCGTTATCACGCAAGACCTGTTGGGCGGGCACTCATGAAGAACTGAAGGACTGGTGGGCAGTCCTGCCCTGGAGCTAACCCAGGGCCCTTGGCAGAGCCCCATTCATGCCTGGCTTCTGGCTTCAGGTCTTTGCCACGTAAGCTTCCCAGAGACTGCTGCTGGAGTCCCCACATGGAGGCAGTTGACTTCGCCCAGGATGAGGAAGCTGAAAGAAACCCAGGGGTGGTCACAGTGATTTTATGACCTAAGTTGAGCAATCACTAATATCACTCATTAAAAGGGCAATTACTTAGCCCAGTCCACACTCAAGGGGTGATTTTAAAAAAAAAGTCTAGCTGTTAAAGGAAGGTCTATCAAAGATTCATGGGCATATTTTATTTGAAAATTTCATATAGATAAAAAATGTATTAATCCTATCTACCCCCACTTCTCCATTCCAGATTTTTCCAAATCCCTCTACCATGCCCTTCCCAACTTCATATCCTTATTATTTTACCTGCCTCCAGTCCAATGAGAGCCACCCTTATGTGCATGAGTGCAGGACCATCCACTGAAGCATGGTAATCTACGATCCCTGGAGAACACTAAGACTTCCCCTCTCCTAGCAGTCATTAACTGCAAATAGCCCCTCTGCAGGAGTGGACATTCCGTGTGTGTCTGCATCCATGCTGGAAGTTTGAGTGGTTTGATTTTGTGCAGGCTGCCACAGCCTCTGTGAGTTCACAGTATAGTGGCCTTGTCATGTCCAGAGGGCACTTCCACAGCAGTCCTCTGTAACCTCTGCCACTCATTCTGCTCCCAATTACATGACAGAGTGTGATACAGATGTCCCATTGTGGCTGAGCGCTCCATAGTCCATTAGCTTACTCACATTGGACTAGATGTGAGTCTCTGTATTAGCCACTGTCCACTGCGGGGGGTGTGAGCTTCTCTGATCAGGACAGAAAGATGATGGTGATGAATTCATGGATGTATTTTCAAACCCCAGCATAGCCTACCGATTGACTGCAAATTACCTACCTTCCTCTCACATGCAAAACATACACCCACCCTACTCCACCTCCTATTCTTTACAGCATCAGTGAACAATCCGGGCCGTTTTCCTATAAATTGGGTCCTCAAGGAAGGAGGCTTCTTGGTTGTAACTTTCAGCGCATCTCAAATACCCTTTCTATTGATAGAACTTGTGCACCAGCACATGCAAAATGCAAAAGGTGGAGCAGATCTAAAACCATTCCCGTCATAATCCTATTCAGAAGGAACAGTATCCATGTTTAAATCCATGCAGGCAAGCTGTGGATTTCTTGTGTGAGACTCAGTCTTGCTTCTGCATGGACTCTCCGACCCACCCTCCAGACTCCTGCTTCTGCCTTCTCAACCATACTCCCTTTCTCACAACAGGCAATCATGCTCACACGTGTAATATGTTGTTCCCTTGCTGCCTGGTGTTGGAGCATGTTGGGTCTGAAAGCCTCTCCTCCCCTTTTTCTATTATTTCTGCCCTCTTCAGTTCAAGCTAGTGACATTTATGCCATATATTTCTATTTAAACGTTTATGGGTCTTCTATAGTCTTTTTTGAGATTGGGTTAATTAGGCCAAAATTACAGTCACACGTGTTTCTAAGATAAAACCTCTATTTGGGTTTCTTGTAAGGGATATCTCCCTTAGGTTTCTTGGAAATCCTCTTACTGTGTTGACCCATTTTCTGAGGCATTGTTCTGTCTTTTTTCACAATTTCACAAAGGACTGGCCCTGCCCTGATAGGGAGGTAGGTCCTTCCCTGCCCATCCTCCAGGGCTGCAATCAGGCAGCCTTGTTGGCTTCGTCCCCTGAAAGCTAGAGTAGTGTGGACTCTGGACTAACCAATGATCTTCTCACCGACAGATGCTACTCAGATCTCAGCACTCTGTGTTCTCCCCTGGAGAGCCGGTCTATTAATATGGTCTGAGGACACAGCTTGCTGCCTTCCCAAGAGCTCCGCGTTCACGCTGGGCAGAGAGTGCACTTAATGATCCGAGGAGTCTCAGGAGGCTGTGCAGGAAGGAATTATGCCTGAGATCAGAGACTAGGGAACCCTGGGAAGCCTCTCTGCCTCTGTGTGGCTCACTGTGAATCAGGGTCAGCATCCCTGAGCTGTTGAGGAATACTTCTCTGTCCATCTGGGGTGGCTTCCACCACAGGGTTCTGAGGAGTTCCTGTCTTGGGGAGCATGCTCCAGAAAGCCTGCCATGTGGGTAGAGAGAGGGGCGTGATGGGCTCTGCAGAAGTCCTGTGCAAGAGCTGGAAGCCACAGCTCTGATGGTTTAATGTTCACAGATCCAAGCTGGCACTGACCAGAACAGCCATCCTCTTAAATGCCAGGGTTAGACTCTCCATGGCCCTGTTCAGCCTGGTCTTGCATCGTCAATTGTTACGTGCTCAGACCTTGGAGCAAAGCTCTCTCAGTAAGCAGACACGGAGATGGACAAAGGGAAAGGACTTGAGGTTGAACCACAATTTGGTTTATGAGATGAAAGGCCCTGGATCATGAAGGCCAGACTGTGGCTATAGATTTAGGCAGCATCTGAACAAGAAGAGATGATTGCCAAAACTCACACTGTCTGTCTAGGCAGGGCAACTCTCAACATACATGTGCTTGAGATCTTAGATTTCAGTTCTGAGGGCCTTGATATCTCATTATGAGAAGTGCAGCTGGAGAAGGTCTTAGATCTTTCCAGAGTCATTAGGCTTGTGTAAGAGCCACATGCTAGGGTTTCACTGATTGAGACAGAGTCATACTCTGTCGCCATAGGTGTCTTTAGACTTGCTATATCAGCCTTAAACTCGTCATCTTCCTGCTTCAGCCTCACAAATACTGGGATTGTAGGCATGCACCACCCTGTCTGACTGGTGAGGTTTTTGACTGATTACATTTTTTTTAGGGTGTAATGCATAATCTTGATTGCCATCTTGCTTGGATCTGGAATCAATTAAGAAGCATGCTTCCTCTGCGAGGGTATTTCCGGGACAGATGAATTAAGGGGAGAAGACCCTCTTCCAGAATCACTGTTACCTGTTGCCTTCACTTCATGCTGGTGAGGGAGTCTATCCCGCCACCCACCATTCTCCGCAGCCCTCAGAACCCAGATCGTGTCAGGCTTCTATTGGCGACCCAAGACCAGCAGCTCTCCACAAACCCTTCAAACCTTCATCACCAAATTGGGACACTGAGGTATACAATCTCATGAGTAACAGAGCAGCTACCAGGTTCCTGGCCCCTCAGTGTGCAAATGGCCAGCACTGAATTGCTCAGCCCTATCATGTAAGCTAATTTAATAAGCCTATTAAGCCCATATATATATGCTTAAGCCAAATATATATGCTTAATCTATTATATATATGCTTAATATATATTATATATTATATATATATATATAATGTATCTATTCTGTCTTGTTCTTCTAAAGAGCCCTGACTAATACAGAGAGTCTGTCTTATTGTTGCCAATGACAATAGTTTCTGATGCTTTTTTCCCCTCCTAATTTAGCACAATGGTTTGCCCATCCACACCATGGTTTGGCTAGTTTCTGCTGCTGTTCAGAGAACCAGCCTTGCCTCTGTGACCTTCACCCACACAGAGTGAGGGCAGGTGTGTGTTGTGGGGTGGGAGTGGGTTGCTACACTTTCAGAGCTACTCTCTGAGTTCTGTGTGGGCACTGTCTCTTTTGACCACTCCCCAGGGTATCTTGTGAGACATCTCCAAAGGAGCAGCACTTGGGGCTGCAGTGTACCTCGGCTTGCATTCCTGCTAAATTGCTTATGATTTTGAGTCTCCGCTGGGGACCTGTGTGTCTTGTGTAAAGCATGACCTCCCTTGTGGGTGTCTCAGCAGGGACCTAGTCTCAGGAGATAGGACTACATCCTCAGTGAGCACTGTGACTCAGTAACGGCTTAAGAAGGCCACAGTGACTCTAGGATTTCAGGAGCATATGCGTTCCACTGATGTGCAGGACACTTGTCCAGACACTTTGAGGAACTCACGGACATGTCCAGAGCTCTCCAGGTAAGTGGGGGAAATCATAGAATTTTAGAGGTCTTAGACATCCATGTCCCATCTCAGATAATAACAGCCCCACCCATGACGTTTTGTAAAGACAGGAAGGAGCTTTCCACACATCCGAGCCTCTTCCTTAAGAGAGCACACTCACCCACACAAGGCTGAAGGCAGGCAACCAGTCACTGCCAATTACACTGCCCCTCACATAACAGTTTTTGTCAGGTAAAAGAGCAGTAGAGGCAAGACTGGTCTCTGGAGAAAATTGTTTCTTTTGTGTGACTGCGACCTGGAAGACACATAATGATGGGTTAGCAAGGGCTGTCAGAGCTGGGCCTTGGCTGCCAATGCCCTTGAGGATGGTTGCCATCCTTCCGTCAGCCTCCTACCAGTGTCTGTCCGTTAGAAAGCTGATATTCTGCTTGAGGACCCTCCCCTCCTGATAATGGCAAGGGAGGCAAGGCCAGCCTGAACTACGGACTCTGTCTCAAGAAGAAAAGACAAAGAGGAAGAAGAGGAAGAGAAGGAGGAAGAAAAAACCAAGCTTAATCATATAACTAAAATCAAATATTTGCATGCACTTGGTAAGTCTCAAAGCTAGAATTCTGACTAACATAAGGTTCTAGAGATGGGATCGTGACCACTGAGCAACAGGGAAGGACTTCTCTGCCTCCACCCTCCCCAGGGCCTAGAGAAGGAGGCATGTGTTGAAAAAATGAGCAAGGCCAGGTCCAGTCACATGAGAGATGTTAAGAGGACTCAGGGAGACAGTATATGCTCTGAGCATCAGGAGATGTCTGCCTGGGCTTGTCATCAGCTTGCAAAAAGTCACAGCCACATGTCACTCAAACTTTCCAGAACCTGCCTTCTCCTCATAAAGTGAGAAGGAATATGCTGTTCTTGTATTTCCGTGACAGTTGTGAGAAGTCGATGAGATAATCGATGTGTTAAATATTTTGGAAAGTATAGAGATCCATGATTTAAAAAATACATATTTTCTTTTAGACACAATAATAGCTTGCCAATATGATTTTCTTGGCTCAACGCTAAGTGGCTCCAGGAAGCTCATGAAAGCAATTTAAGGTTTGGTTACAGTTTTTCTACCTTTCTCCCACTCCCCTTCCCTGCCCAGCAGGAAAAATGATGGGGCAGGGTGAGAATTAGCCTTTCCAGAGGGAAGCAAGCCCGGGCACTTGGCGGGCACTGGCTGGGGCTTGTCTTCCTTGTCTGCTTCTTCTCCAACTCTGTGCATCAGACAACAGGCTACACAGGATGTGTGAATTAGGCGAGGGCTGTGAACCAGGTACTCCTTTTGCTCCTTCACTCTGTCCCTCACTTCTCTCTTCCCTTCTTCCCTTTCTGTCTAACTTCCCATATTTTCTGCCTTCTTACATTTCTGCCAATCCTACTTTCTCCTCGATGTCTGTGATAATGAGCTCTCAAACATAGTTGTCTGTTGATGCATCAGCACTGACTTCAGGAGCCTAGTGATCTTGTTTGTACAGGTACCTGCACTGAAGTAGCTTCCTGTGTGCTGGTTGCCACTTCTACACCTTCCTGAACTGGGCCCTGGCTCATGTATGGGTTAGTTCTTGCAACATGATTGACTGTGAAGCACTTTCATGAAAACTACTTCCTCTCACACTCCAAATATCTTCAGGCCAACAGGGGTGGTGGGGGTGGAAGTTGTGGTGATGGTGGTGATGGCCCTGGTGATGGTGATGGTGGTGGTTGTAGTTGGGAAGGTAGAAGTAATGGTGATAATAGAGGCAGTAATGGTTGTGAATATGGTTATGGTAATAGTGGTAGTGATAAGGATGGTGGTAGTGGTGACACTGGGGAAGACGGTGATGACCATGATAGTGATGATGGTGATGACAATTGTCCGTGGGGTAAAGAAGGTGATTGGTGACAGAGGTGAGGATGGTGATGAGAGTAATTATGGTAATGGTGATGGTATTGGAGGTAAGTAGGGATTATGGTGATGGTAGGGTTGGTGGTAATATAGTAGTAACAGTGGTTATGTTTACAGATAGCAACCTGTTTCCTCCTTCTAGTCTCTCTTTCCTGATCACCCCTCCCATCCTTCTTTTCCTCCCAAGGAGCAAATAGGGCCAAAGCACCTGCTTTCCACCATGACAACCATAACCATACTCATCTGGCCCTGGTTTGTATGTGGGAGTGGATACCTTATCTCAGCAGGCAGGTACATTCACAGTCCCTCAATCATTTGTCTTCTTCTGAATGTCTAACCTTCTTCCTAGATTTCTAGATGCTCTGCACCCTGGTGTGCTATGTTTCTTGCCTCCTCAAGACCTGTCCTTATTCTCCAGGGCTTCACTATCCCTGTTGAACCTCTTTGCTTTGGCCTGCGTGACTGCAGCTGATGATGTCTGTCTACCTCACTGCAAATGACAGAGGATGTTCTAAGTACATATTGTCACATTTCCTGGCCTGGCTATGACTCCATCACAGTTTAGGTGCTAACAGTACCCACCAACTATCTTGTTGTGTTTGCAGGCCATCTCTGAGGCCAGAAGATTTTGCCTAAGATGGTATGAGGCACAATTAACACCCAGGAACAGCTCTTAATCGCTGGGACTGGAATCTAGATGTTCCAAACTCACTGTGTGTAGTCAGTAAGGTTTGCCTAGGGCTGGAGGATAAGGAAAAAGAAATTATTGGTTGTGAAAAAGGAAGGTGATGCTGGGTGGTGGTGGCTCGTGCCTTTAATCCCAGCACTTGGGAGACAGAGGCAGGCAGATCTTAGTGAATTTGAAGCCAGGCTGGTCTACAGAGTAAGTTTGAGAACAGCCAAGACTGTTACACAGAGAAAGCCTGTCTCAAAAAAAAAAACAAACAAACAACAAACAACAACAACAACAACAAAACAGAAAGGAAAGAAGGAAGGAAGAAAAAGGAAGGGGACCTCAAGTTTGGACAGTTGAGACAATAGAACCCTGTGTGATAAAATCATAGTGAGGACAGATATATTCTTCCTGTGTTAAGGTTGCTCCTGCCCTCCTGAAAGGACCAGGTACCTCCCCTCTACAATCACACAGCAGTAGGAGGCTATACCACCTCTCCAGCAGAACTGTGAGAATTCGTGGAAGGTCCCAAGTGTGTTGCTCCAAGTGGAGGGGAAGGAGAAAGGGACTTCCAGCTGATGGGGGGTAATTAGGAAAGCAGAGAAAGTGAGAGGCACCAAGACCCTGCTTTTCTGCCATTGCCCTTCCTCCTCTGCTTCAATATACGGTGGGTTTCCTGCCTAAATGGGAACCCCCATGGTAACTGCTTAGCTCTCTGGATTCTCCCAACCTTATTCTGTGGGCTTTTGGCTGGGTTGCCAGGGGCCTGGGAACTGAGCTGAGACCTGGAAGTGTAGTATGGAGGCATGAGCCACGTTCCCGGTGCCTGGCTAGTTTAACCCCCGAAATAATTACACAGAAACTGTATTCATTTTTAAAACACTGCCTGGCCCATTAGTTCTAGCCTCTTATTGGCTAACTCTCACATCTTGATTCAACCCACTTTTAATAATCTATATGTCACCATGAGGTTGTGGCTTACCAGGAAAGATTCAGCATGTCTGACTTGGCTCTCTGTCTCTGTCTTCTTCCCAGCATTCTGTTCTCTTTTCCCTGCCTATCTAAGTCCTGCCCTATCAAAAGGCCAAGGCAGCTTCTTTATTTAACCAATGAAAGCAACACAAATGCAGAAGGACCTCCTACATGGAAGGAATAGGGACCTTTGACAGGGGTGAGGGACAGGTGGCAACACAAGCCTCTCCCCCAGCCAAGGCGGGGCAGCCTTATTGGCCTGCCAAAAGAAAGTACTACCAACATGTAGCCAGAAACTTCTCACCATCTACACAATGTGGTTGCCCGCGGCAAGCTGTAAAAGGACATATATTCTACTCATCGGTAGGCTAGATACTCCGGGCAATTTATAGTCACCGGGTGTGGCAATATTCTGCAGAAGGAACCTATGATAAAGATCATCTCTAGCAGTTGTAGCCTTGGCTCACACTAACGCACTAGTCAGAAAGCAGTTGTATCAGGTAGAGGACATGGCTCAGTGGGTAAAGGGCTTGCTGTGCAAGCATGAGGACGTGAGTTCCATCCCCCAGAACCCAGGTTTAAAAAAAGGCCAAGCCTGGTGCACATACCTGCAACCCCAGCATTGGGGAGGTGGAGACAAGTGGATCCTGGGAAGTTGCTGGCCGGACAATCTAACTGAAACAGCAAGATCAAGATCCAGGTTCAGTGGAAGATCCTGTCTCAAAAAAAAGAAGATGGAGAGCAACAGATACATAGGCATACACACTCAAATGCACACACAGAAGCTGCTGTAGCCTGGAGGTTGCTTCATTGTCCCGGTAGAGAAAAGGAAGATGGCAGCCTGGTATCCAACATGTAGATGATTGCTGAAGCGTGAGATGTGCAGAACGTCTGTAGGAAAACTGAGACCCTTAGGAAAGCAGAAGACCTGACCATTAAAACCATCCATTCCTAATCCAACATGAGTTCAGGAGATGCCTTCTGTAAATGGAGACTGCTCTTTTGTTCCCAGTTGCCCAGACCCAAATAATCACACAGAAACTATATTAATTACAACACTGTTTGGACAAAAGCTTAGGCATAGTTCTAGATAGCTCTTATGTCTTAAATTAATCCATTTCTAGTAATCTATGTATCACCACGAGGCTGTGGCCTACTGGTAAGGTTCCAGCATCTGTCTCCTTCGTCAGCTACAAGGCATCTCCTTGACACTGCCAACTCTCTCTCTCTCTCTCTCTCTCTCCCTCTCTCTCTGTCTCTCTCTCTTTCTATATATATGTATGTATGTATGTATGTATATACATACATATTTGGATTTCCTGCCTGACTTTACTCTGATGTCATTGGGCAAAAGAGCTTTATTCATTAATCAATAAAAGCAACACATATACAGAAGGACATCCCATATCAGCCTTCAAATAGCAAGTCAGCTATGTGACCCTGGTAAATTGCATCACTCTTCTGTGCCTTGAGCTTCCAAATACTGTGATGAATGAATGAAGAATCTAACACTTGAGGACATTGCCTGAATCCCAAGACTCGTTACTTAGAGAAAATTCTGGAATCCATTTCCTACTTTTTAACACCATGAGCCTCTTCTAGCTGTGGACCCAATTTTCTTTCACCTCTGATCACAGCAAACAGTGGAAGGACTCAAATGTGAACATGTAGGAGAAAGGGCCTTTGTCTGGGTTAGGGATTCAAAAGCAGCAGAGGCCAGGCTGAGGCCCCATTCAGTCTCTTGACACATCCTTGACTCTGAGCTGTGGAGACCCGGGCCTGGAATCAGAACTCTCCAATGACTTCTCTGCAGATCTGTCACAGCCAGGATCTCCAAGGCACCTGGAGGCCACACTGGACCACCCACCAGGTTTGCGTTCCATCCCCAGCATTCCTCCTCAAGGGGATCCATACCCAAGACTGTGAAAACTGTAATCCTGACTCCTGTCCACTGGCCACCTGGGTTGCCAGCTGAGCACTTTCAAGCCATCGAAACCAAATAAACTGTGCAGTCTTTACTCCAAGGCAAAAATGAAAGGGTGCTCATATCGAAAAGCACCCATTTCACCAACACTTCGGAAAAACGGGGGGGGGGAGATGGCTCTGCTGTAGCCTCACCATTATAATCGCTTTGCTTTTATGAAGTTTGCTCTCTGTGCGACAAAGCCTCCGCCAGGCAGTGAAAGCCTGCAGATGTTGTCTGTATACCCTGCCGAGAAACCAAAAATATGCAGGCGTTTAAAAATAACCCTGTCTTTTGCAGGTAGCTCCTTATTCAATATTAAGTGTCCTCCTCTCCAACAAGAGGGTGCATAATGCTAAATTAACTGTTAACAAGTATTTTTAAATAGCCTAATTTATGCTAATTCAAAAATATTCCGTTCCCAAACTGATTATTTTTGCCTCCCAAATTGCTGCACCTTCCCATTAGCAGCTGAGGAGTCTGGGTGCTGTGAGCCAGCAGCATCCTGGGTGGCTTTCTCCACTCAGGTGGTTTCTGTGAATGCTTTCCACTATGGCCACTGCATGGCTCACTTCAGAAGCCCGGAGTGATGATCAATTTGTGCCTTTAGAAGTGGGCCGTGGATACAAACTATTGGAGCTGCTGGGGACTGAAATGTGGTGCCAGAGTGGTTGGAGGCAGAGGCTCATGGGAGCATGTATGAGGATGTGTTTTCATCTCTTAATGACCAGTGCACCCCTGGACATTTTCATGAGTTTTCTCTGTTGTTCTTCACACTCCATTCCCAGCAAGAACACCCCCAATTTTAATGGTAGGAACAAAACCCCAAAGCCAACTTTCACCTCTGAGGGTCCTTTTGCTTCCTCTGAAGTATGGATGCCGGCTTCATCTAGTGATGGTGGTGGTGCTAGAGACCTCATGGCCTGTCCTTCCATTTCCTTGCTATTGGTAGAAGAGCACCCTCCTACAGACCCCTCATCTGGGGTGGTGGTCATTCCTCTTCTTGCCTTTGAATCGAAACCGAGGACAGTCGCCCCCTCCCCCATGGCCTGGTCTCACTGAGTCTCTGCCCATGGCTCTGGGCACTCCTTCCCTTCATGCCTCACTGATCTCTTCCTCCTGCTTCTGAACTATTTCCAGTTCATCCCCTGACACTGTGCCCTGGGTTCTTACTTAGTTCCTTCCACAGCAGTTCAAGGCTCCATTCAAACACTGCAGCTCTAGGGAGCCGAGCTCACCTTCCTCCTCCCTTGAGCCTCACCTATTCTCTCCCAGAGGAACTTCAGAGACAACGTTAGCTCTGCTCACACCAGACCAGGAGAATGAAGAAGGTCCCACCTGCAGGAGCCCTGGAAACATTTGACAGAGACAGGAAAGGACCTCTTGACCCTGAGCTCATAAGCTCAGGAAGGGACTCACCTTTCCTCTTTGGGCTTCTGAGTGGAGACTTTGCTGTTAGTGTCAGTGGTGGCTTTTCATCTGTGGTGACAATGACACAGAACCTGAGCACTGCCCTAAAGAAGCGTGTTTGTGGATGTAGTTAGGAGACTCAGAGAAGTTGTTGAAAGTCCTATCAGTTTTCCTGGGGGAAAGGTATCTCCAGCATTTGTGAGTGAGACTCTGTGGCAGGGCACTGTGCCTTGCTCTCCCTGCATCATTTGACGTAAGCTGTCTCCTGGGTACCGTACTATCCCTCTTGCTGTAGTGTGTTTTTTTTTCCAATGGGGATATTTTTGTACATAGCCTCAACATAGACATTAAAGCCAAGAAGTCAACGTTGACTGCATGGGTGTGGCTACTTTCCCCTTCCCTGTGACCAAACATTTGACAAGAAGCTACTTAAGGGAGGAAGGCAAGAGGAGGGAGGAAAAAAGAGGGAGAGTGTGAGAGAGAAGGGTGGAGAGGGGAAGAAAGGCACAGAGAAGTGAAAGAGAAAGAAAAAGGGGTAAAGAGTGAAGAGAAAGGGGAGATGAGAGGGTAGAGAGAAGAGGGGCAGGGAAGAGTGGGGAGGGAGAATGAGGAGAAGAGAGGGGTATAAGGAATAAAATGGGGAGGGAGAGGAGGAAGAAGTAGGTCACAGGGGAGAAGATGAAAGAGAAGGGAGAGGAGAGGAAGAAAAGAGTAGAGAAGGAAGAATGGAGAGAAGGGAGAGAGAGGAAATGAGGGAAGGGAGAGAGGGGAGACGGAGACAGAAGAGAGAGAAGGGAGAGGGGAGAAGTGAGAGAGAAGACAGAAAATAGATGGAAATGGGGCGAGTAGGGGGAAAGAGGGAAGGAGGTAGGGACAGAGGGGGAGAGAGAGAGACATAAACATAGACGGAGGTTGATAAATTGCTCATATCGTGGTAGGTTCAAATTTGCAATGGGCAACTGACTACAAAGTCAGGCCAAGGATGTCTGGTCTTAGAGCCAGAATTATTTTTTCTCCAGAAAACTGTTTTCTTTGTCAGGTCTCAGACTGATTTGCTGAGGACCACCCACATTATCAAGGGACTTCTCTTTACTAAAAGTCAATTGAGCCGGGCAGTGGTGGCACGCATCTTTAGTCCCAGCCCTAGGGAGGCAGAGGCAGGCGGCTCTCTGTGAGTTCGAGGCCAGCCTGGTCTACAAGAGCTAGTTCCAGGACAGGCTCCAAAGCTGCAGAGAAACTCTGTCTTGAAAAACCATTAAAAATAAAAGTCAATTGATTACAGATGTTGATCCTACCTACAGACAGCTGCCTGGGAACACTCACAGCTGTGCTGAGTAATGGATAAGACTCCCCCAAAGGAACACATGTTGGGCCATGTCTGTAATCTCAGCAATCAGGAGGCTGAGGCAGGAGGTTTGTCTTGAGTTCTGCACCAGCCCAGGCTACAGAGCAAGGCCCTGTCTCAACAAACAAAAAAACAAACTCAAGAAAATACAAACAAACAAGAAAGACTGTATCATACCTTTAATGTCCGGGGCTAAAACAAATTTAGCGAATTTATTAAAATGAGCTTCATCTGAGTCAAACAGGAGGGCTACTGTCACTCTCTTTCAGACTTAGGACACTAATTTAGGCCCCAGAGCAAGCAGCAGGTACAGCAGATTATGTAGGAGAGGGGTCAACAGGGTCTGCCAAGTTTAGGACACTTGGGTCAAGGGACTAGAGAGTCCCTGCTCTTCGGGAACAAAACAGTAAATTTACAGAGTTCTAAAAGGCATGCTGAGAAGACAGGGGGAAAGATACCAAATAGACTTTTAAAAAAGGAAAATAAAGCAATTAAATATAGAACCAAAAGGCAAAGACCAAAAGGTATTAAATCCAAAAAGACTTCCATGAACACGACCCCTGAAGCACAGTGCCATGGACGAATCCAGAGCAGAAGATAATACAATCTGTAAAGAATTAAACAGATCAGATCTTTACATGAAAGAATAATCTTAAAATTGATTTTTAAATAATTTCTTTAGATACTAGGTGGCAATCTTCAGGCACCAAGGGTAGTTTTTAAATAGGAAGAAAAGATTTCTTTCCATTTATAGGATGAACCTTAGATACTACCCACTTTGAATACGGATGTGGAGGAAGTGCATTTTAAATTGGGTAGTTAAAAGCAAAGGTGAGTTTTTAATAGGCCAGAGAGCATTCTGGAGGGCCAAAGAAATAAAACCAAAATTTAAGTAGCTCTGTGAGAGCTAAACTTGGCCTTGAACTTCCTAACAATCAAAGGAAAATAGAACACAAGAGACTCGCCTTCCGGTTTTAGAGTTTGCATTCATGGTGATGCAATAACGCACCCCAGAGGGTGCAATCTGAATCTTGGTGAACAAAAGCATCTTCTTATTCAATAGATATTCATAAACCACACACACACAGTATCTGTGGTGGTTAATCACAACTGTCACCCTCACAGGATCTTGAGTCACGGAAAGAGACAAACCTCTGGGTGTGTCTAGAAGGAATTTTCTAGGCTGGGTCAATGGAAACAGGAAGGTCCACTGTGAATGCGGACTACGCTCCCCCCCCCCCACGGGCTGGAGTACTGGAGTGAAGGAAAGGGTGAAAGTGAGCGAGTGCCTCCACTCATCTCTCCACGCTTCCGGACTGCAGATGCAATGTGTCCAGCTGCCTCGTGCTCTGATGGCCACACCTTCCACACTGAACCTTCAATCTGTGAGCCAAAACTCACCCTTCATCCCTAAGTACCTCATGTCCGGTCACAACAATGAGGAAATAGCTTACACAGAACATTAGAAGAAAAATTTACCATGAGAAACAGTGAGGATGAAAAGTATGCATTGACAAGGCTCTGTAAAGGGTGACTATGAAGATGTTGGGAACCCTGTCCTAGAGGAGAGGACCTATCAAGGTGTCTAGAGGCTAACAACCTTCCAGGTAGCCTCATTCTAGAAGTCAGGGAGCCAGGGCACCATGGACACAGCAGGAAATGTCTCCTTGATTAAGGCTTTGGTCTACAAGCTGAGCCCTGTGGTTTGAGATTAGAATGTTCCAGATATGACCCTACATTAAAGGCTTGATCTCTGTCCTTTGGTACCTTGGGCACAAGGTAACTGATTTGTGACTGAGTGGGATGCACTCCAATCAGAGGAGCTACTGGGCCCTTTCTCTTCTGTTTTGCACCTAGCTGTGAGGTGAATGGGCCTCCTTCCTCCACTCCTGCCACAATGCACCATGTTGCCACAAGCCCAAAGTGTCACAGCTAATCTATGATGGGCTGAAACCAGACAGACCTTCCCTGTATTTAGGTTCACCTCAGGCCTTTCTTATAGAAGGCTGACACAGGGAGAAAACTGTAAGACTGCACAGAGTAGGATATCACCTTCCCCCTACTTGTAAATATATATATGCAGAAAAGTTCTGTGACATTTTGACTGACTCCCTTCTTCCTCAGTAACTGTACAACATTCTCCATGTATTTCCCGGCATGGGGTGTGTGACCCTAGAAGATGCTGGTTTCAGTGAGAATGTCCCCCACAGGCTCGGGTATTTGAACACTTGGCCTTCAGCTGGCACTGTTTGGGAAGGCTTAGGCGGTGTCACCTTGCTGAAAAAAGTATGTCACTAGAGACGGCTTTGAGAGTTTGTAGCCTTGTGTGGCTTTCAGTTCACTCTCTCTGCTTCGTGCCTGGGGCTGAAGATGTGTGCTCCCAGCTTCCTGTTTCAGCTGCCATGTCTGCCACTTGAAAGAGAACCTGGGAGTTTCCTGCCACTAGAGAACTAAATAAAGAAGGAAGGACGAGACCCCATCCACCCAGCTAAGCTTCCAACTTAGGAAGAATTTTCTTATATAAATTGCCTTGATCATAATGGGTTGACACAGTAACAGAAAAGTAATTAATACAGAGGGGTGTGTAGTGGTGGTGGGGACTGCAGCTGGGGTTGTGTCACAGGAGGGTCATCCTGGGAGATCGGGAACAGCCATGACAGATGCCACTTCCACAGTAAAAGGCCATTCCCACATGGGACTGATTCTCACAGTTTTTGGTGGCTGCATGTATGAGACAGTGTAATGATACCAGCATCCTCTCATTCTCAAATGACCTGCAGCCAGTGGCTGAACTCTTGACATTCTCCCATACTGGTATGTCAAAGCTATTTGTTTTAGGACTGTGGGTAGTGTCCTTTTTTCTAACACACAGGCTAGAGAATGAATGTTTATCTTGGTGAAAAAAAAAGGTTCACAAAGAAAGGAGTCCACCTTGACAACTATAGAGTCCTGGATATTTATGTACACACACACACACACACACACACACACACACACACACACACACACACGTACTGCTCATGAGCTTGTGAGGAGGCCAGAAGCTCTATCACTTTCTTCCTCATTTGCTTGAGTTGAAGGGAGGGTCCCCAATGACCCTCCTGTCTCTGCCCTCCATACTGCTGGGGTTACAGAGACACACAGTCACACAGGTATTTTTTTAAGTAGGTGATGGAGATTCCTGTTGGTGCAGCAAGTGTTCTAACCAACTGAGGCATCTCTCCAGTTGCCCCAAACAGCTATCTTATACTTAGAAGTTGTTCTAAGTCGTAATGAGACAGCTACTACACATGGGAGAGATGCCCTGAAGCATCTTGGCTTCTCTAGAGGCCTCCTCCACGCTGGTGAGGGCAGACACACAAGCACTTTATTATGGACTGAATGTTTTCAAAGAAGGGAAATGAGAGCCCCTCACACTGCATGGAGGGCCCACTGCTGTCTAACATCTCAATCATCCAGCATCTCAAGTTCAATCACTCACCTAAGGACAAAGTCCTCTCTCAAGTTATCAGCAACAGAGGCAGGCGTGAAAGAGGAAGCAACCATGCCTAATCAGGGAGGAGGCCCCACTGGTGAGCACCTGGGGGCTCTCAGGTCCAGCTGGGGAATGAAGTGTGGGAGTGTGCAGCTCTGGCGTAGACTGTGAGGAAATGTTCATGGATGGGTATTTTTTTTATCATAGTGTAATTTTTATTGATTTTATTGAGCTCTACATTTTTCTCTGCTCCTCTCCCTTCATCTCCCCTCCCCTTCAATCTTCTCCCATGGTCCCCACGCTCCCAATTTACTCAGGAGATCTTGTCTTTTACTACTTCCCATGTAGATTAGATCTATGTAAGTCTCTCTTAGGGTCCTCGTTGTTGTCTAGGTTCTCTGGGATTGTGATTTGTGGGCTGGTTTTCTATGCTTTATTCTATGAGTGAGTATATATAATAATTGTCTTTCTGGATCTGGGTTACCTCACTCAATATGATGTTTTCTAGCTCCATGGATGAGTATTTTTATAGATGCTGAGGACATGTTCATGGATGGATGGGCATTTTGATGTAGATTATGAGGACATGTTCATGGATGAGGCATTCTGATGTAGACTGTGAAGACATACATGTTCATGGATGGGCATTCTGATGCAGACTGTGAGGACATGTTCATAGATGGGCATTCTGATGCAGACTGTGAGGACATACATGTTCATAGATGGGCATTTTCTACCTGGGTTCCAAACCAGAGGTAATGAAACAGGAATGATTCAAAATTATAAGTACAAGCATACATATTTAGAAGGTATTTTCACAACATGGCTGTTTAGCAAAATAACAATGACCTCCCCAGCCATGGGCCCTGGACTGGGAACTATTTGTGCTGATACCCATAGGCCTGGACTGCTCTCAAATTTGGTCAGAGAAGGTTCTTTCCGCAGTGGGCAATAGGCAATTCAGAGACACATAAGTGCTATGAATAAAAGACTGAGTGCTGAGGCCTAAGTGGGACATCTACGTTAGTATCCCACCCTCCCAAGGAAGGCTCGGGGAACATCACTGAAGAGGAGGCAGAAAGGATGTAGGAGTGGAGGATGTGGGGGTGGTGCTATGAAACGCTGTCTTCTGGATCTGACCCAGCTAAAGCAGTCAGGGACTCCCAGCAGCCGTGGTTGCCTACACAAGATCAAGTCAGGAAAAATCCTGGCATGGATGGGGTAGATCATCTCCAGGCTCTGCCTCTTAACGAGAAGCTATGGGGAGGGGGTGATGATAATTATTATTATTATTATTTTGAGGCTGTGGCTACTGCTAGGTTTCCCATGCTCCTGTGAATGGCCTCACACTCATGCATATACTACTAGCAGACTTAGTGTTATTAAAACAGAAGAAAAACAACAGAGAAACCCTGTTTTGAAAAAACAAAACAAAAATTATTATTAAAATTAAAAAAAAAGAAAAAAGACATTAAGTTGAGCTAGGAGGATTTGTATGGGGAATGAGGTTGGAGGCAGGGAACGACAGGTGGTAGCTATGGTTATATTTCACTGTATGCATGCACGAGAGTCTTCAAAATAAAGAAAAGACTTTCAAAATTAAAGAACAATTATGTTTAAGGGCTCAGTTGGGAAAGTGTTTACCATACAAACAAGAGGGCCTGATCTTGAGCTCTGGGATCCATATACAAAAAGCTGGGGGCAGTGATAAACATTTACAGTCCCAGTTCTGGGGAAGCAGAGACAAGCAGATCCCTGCGGTTTGCTGGCCAGCCAGTCCAGCTTAATCTTTACAAGGTTACTGCAGAGCTTCTCAGGAGGGCTGATCTCACTTTAGGCTTGAGGTTCATGTGACCTGCCTCAAAGAACAAGGTGAAGAAACAACTGAGTAAGCCATATGGGTCTTACTTCTGACCCCTACGTTCATGAGCAGATGTGCATACCCATGTGCACAAATACATGCGCGCACGCGCGCGTGCGCACACACACACACACACACACACACACACACACACACACACAATTATGTTTAAGGAAGATGGGTGGGTACATATATAGGTGTGTGTTTGTCTGGTTTTTTTTATTAAAAAGGTAGCATTTGTATTTTATGTTAAATGATAAAAGAGGCCAGACACTGAGTCCTTTTTAAATAACATTTATTTTTCATTTGTCAGTGATTAACTTTGAACTCTCCTAGAACAAACAATATCATGATCATAGTGAATAAAAAAATATAGATGATCAAATAAAAATATTAGGTTATACAAAGTTAGTTTTTAAAAAAAAATCATTTTCCACCAACATTTTCAGGACCTTGGGAATCTTGACAACAATTTAATTTGTGGGATTTAAAAAACAAATATTTCCAGCAGTTAAACATGAAGAAGACATATTGGAGTTCATTTTTAGAGGCCCGCTGGAGTAAACAAGGGTCACAGACACTCACAGGAGCTCTGAGAACCACCATATATACAAACTTCTGTACACAATGAGAACACAGAGAAGCCACCCAATTAAAACTATATTTAAAAAAGAGTGAAAATTCATCTTCCTATGCTTGTATTTATTTTCCATTTGATCCAGTATTTTAATGGTGTCTCTACTCCGTATATTAGTATCTCTTTAGTAACTGAGAGATATCCCAACTTTAAATTATGCCAAGGGAAATCAAGATCTTCTCTGAAGGAGTACACTTAGTTGCTTGATGTCAGCTGAAGTGACACTCAATCACACAAGTCACACCACAGATGCAGCAAGAATGGGCTGAGCAGTCAGCCCTTGGGGGTGAGCTGGAGTCTGGGCGGCTGCAGAGGCAGCATGAGGATCCTTAGAAGTTTACTGCATAGCTTCTCACGGGTGGGGGTCAGGAGGAGGGGTGGCCTCATCCCACATGGCTAACTTACATCAGCCAAGCTCTCTGCAAATGAATACAAGTCATTTGGCACAAAGGGAAGGATGTCATGGCAAGACGGAGGCCATCTGAAAGGCTGACACACTCAGAGGCCCCAAATTAAAAAAAAACAAAAGTCCAGAGTACGTACGACTTGGCCTCATTCCCACTGCACTCTGAGATACTTAGGGTCTCTGGTCCCAAGGCTAGGAAGGGCTCCTTTCCAGAAAAAGCCATCACACTAAGATGAACCATCCCAGGTCCTGGAGGAGGTCATCGGCAGGCACAGTAGATGGAAAGGAGGAGAGCTTTCTCATCCCAGGGCAATCACTGCACGATCCCGGAGTCCACCGAGGTCTGCTTGCGGGTTGTCTTCGGAGGAGGAGGAGGTGGCGTTTTGCTGGGCAGTGGAGGTGGCTGTTGCTAGGAAACAGGAGTATAAAGAAGCCATCATGTTATTGGTATCCTCAGAGAAGCACCTGTTTTTGTTGATGTGGTTGCTGTTTGTTTTTCTGGGGGTCTTACTTGACATGGCAGTGGGACGTCAGTCTGAATACTTATGATGGGAACTGACCCCTTCTGGTGACCTGGCTCCACTCTGCCTGGCTTTCTGCCAGCATGTCAGCTACCTCACCCTGGCTGCCCTGCAGCCACGGGGTTTTCTGACATCTGAGTCTGTGTACACGGTGCGCGCTCCCCTGAGAAGCATGGCGTCACTGTTTGTGGTTTTAGATTCCAGTGTCACTGGCCTAGCAACAGAGCTGTGTCCAGAGAAAAGTCTCTCCAGGGTATGAGAAGAGACCCTCCCTTGCCTTTTGAACTGACAGCCCAGGTCTGCACGCCTTCTCAGGGAAGTAATATTTGACAATTTTTGGGTCATACGTGGTCTCGCTCAGGCTGGAAAGTAGCCAAAACCTGGACCAGCAGAAGCTGTGGTCATAGCTGTGGGTGAAAGAAACTGCATTAACAAAAGTAAGGGACTGGCTGTATTGGTCCACGAGCAACAAAGTACCTTGGGTTTCTGGTATGGTTTCACTGTAAAGGTCTCCTCCCTTGCAGGCCCATGTGTTTGAACACTTTGATTCTAGCCCTCTGTGTCAACCCTTGGGAGACAGAGCCTTGCTGGAGGAAGGAAGATCCTGGTGGCAGGGGAGGCCTTGAGGCTTATCTCCAGGTTCTCCATCCTGTCCTTTATCTGATCCCTGTTCAGCTGATGTATGAGCAAGTATCTTCCACAAGCTCCAGCCACTCCAGGACTGCCTGTCATCATGCTTCCTCTCCCACAATAGACTGGGAGCCACCCAAACTGGGAGCCCTCAAACTGTGAGCCAAACAACCCTTCCCTCCCTCTGCTTCTTTGCCAGCATCACAGAGATTAGAAAAGTAACAAATGGGATATACCTTCCAAAGAAGAAAATAAACACACAGTTTTCTGCCCTCTGTGAACGGCTCAGGTGGCCACTGCACTACTGCTTTCAGGACCCTCATGACCACCACAGACACTGACAAGAGCTGCCTGGAAGATGTGCCTCTATCACCCAAGGGCACAGTGAGTGAGCAGATAAAGGCACTGGCAGGCTGGGGGAGGTGGGAGCCTACTGCAGGCAGAAGTCTCAAGAAATGTTCAAGAGCTCCCATGCGATATAAGGGCGAGTGCCACAAGCTCTCAGCAGAGGCTGGAGTGAGCCTGCATGTGAGAGAAGAGAAGTTGTCAAGAGCAGATCCATGACACAGGAGTCTTACTCACTGCCCTAGCCTGATCCTGATACACAGACAGGTAAATATACAATCACCCTAGTGATGGATACAGAGGGAAGAAGCTCCATCTCTAACATTAGCCATTTTACAGAGGGAAGTGGGGGCCTTGGGAACTGGCTCAGTTATGAAACGCTTGCCAAGCAATCATAGGGACCTGAGTGCAGATCTCCAGAACCCCAGTGAAAAACCAAGCATAGCAGTGCAGGCCTATAATCCCTGCCTGAGAGACAGGAGGATTCCTGGGCTTTGCTGGCCATCCAATCTAGCCCAATCAATAAGATTCAGGTGTAGTGGCAGACCTGTCTCAAACGATAAAACGGAGAGCAATTAAGGAAGACATCAGATGTCAACTTCTGGCTTCCACATGTAGATATGCCTGTGTCGAGATGCACCTATACACACATGTATAAACACACAGACACAGACACACAGACACACACCCCAAAGAAAAGTAAATAGCACATTTGTAAGTCTTCTTAAGGTT
Source organism: Ondatra zibethicus (assembly GCA_004026605.1). NCBI lineage: Eukaryota > Metazoa > Chordata > Mammalia > Rodentia > Cricetidae > Ondatra > Ondatra zibethicus. The sequence continues at coordinate 84,382 of PVIU01007375.1, forward strand.
GGTGTGAACTATGAGGAGAAAAACAAAACACAAAATACTGATGTGATGGTCTGAGAACACCCATTGTAGGTGTGTTTCTAGGTGAAAGTTACGGTGCCATCCAACAGAGAGTCACTGCAGTCAAGGACCAACACGGTCCCAGGAAAATACGGTGTTAGACACCAAAGATGCCTTTAATACCAAGCAGGAGAATGTTCGGTTTATCGCCATTAAGCAAAATTATAGCTCACGTGACTAGTCATACGAGCCACTCTGAAATGAACGACAGCTTAAAATGGCAACAACTAGAGATAGAGCCGCCGACAAGCCCGAGGCCGATCGATGAGAGTGACGGGAGGCTATCGATCACCTCCCATGGCAGATGAACGATCATTAGCCAACGGCGGCTTTCAAGGCCTGTGCAAAGGGAGGCACCTGAGAAGATGCCTTAACTAATGACGACGCACCAGCCGCCGGCCTGTCACCCAAACTTGAGCTCAGGCTGCCAATTAAACCAGAAACTAATCGCAAAGGGAGCTGGGTAATTAATCTAATTGAATTTGCACCCGCTTTATAGATGGAACTGCAGCTAGCGCTTGTCGGTGCCCCACTTAATCACAAATGGCACTGACAACTCCGGATGATGGATCTGTCACCTGTGTGGATGGGTGACAGAAATGGACTTGTTCACACTTTCAAGTTCAGAGTTTTCCGATTATAGGAGGACCTGGTGTGTGTGTGTGTGGGGGGGAGTATTTTTGGTTTTCTAATGAAAAAAAATGATATAATCAACTAATTAGGATGTAACACACTAAGGAAGTGGAGGTTCCCCTCCTCGAGTCCTTGGGTCCCCTTTTGTGCTGGAGAGTAAAGTTTACATTTCAGTAGCTGCCTGAACCCTCTATCCTTGTAGAATACCTCTTCTCCAGGGCCAGCTCCCCAGCTGACATCTCTATTCCTACATAAATGACACTTTGGCTTCAGAAGAGCCACCTGCCTCTCACAGGTCACAGAAAAAGTCCGATGGTGGCATCTTCTAAGTTGCTCTCTACCTTATTTGAGACAAGATCTGTCACTAAACTTGGTGCTCACTAATCTGGCTAGCATGGCTGGCCAGTGAGTTTCAGGGCCCTTCCTGTCTCCCCAGTGCTAGGATGGTAGGTGCCTGCCAACATGCCTGGCATTCTTATGTGGGTTCTGGTGGATTGAACTCGGGTCCCACAACTTGCATGGCAAGCATTTTACCTACTGAGCCATCACTTCAGCCTTCCTTACTGCTTTCACAAGAAAAGGAAAAGGAGTTTGCAGAACACCCAGTAAAAAAGTCTCCAAGAAAGAAAAAGAAACGGCATGAAGCTTTATTTTTACTGTGACTGAAGAAAATACAAATTCTCTGTGCCTTGTAATAACCACCAGTCAATCTCACATCATCAGGACTCTTGGGGGCTCTGGTGGCCTTAACATTGCGTTATGGGAGCTGAACAGCAAAAAGTATGACCAACTGTACAAATATAGACTGGGGTGTTTTACTCTTCAGACAAAGCTGATTTAACTTTATACAGCCACGAATACTGTGCCCTGGTAGTGGGGAGTTTGGAGCAGACATTTCCGCCATGGTTGTGTAACTCATCCTTGTGCCTCCTCCCTGGCCTTACTTTCTCTACTCATGGGACCAGGGCCATGCATGACAGCAGCTGTGAGGACCCACTGTGGTGCAGTGTTGAGGACTTTTATCTACTGTTTGCATTAGCAGGCAGGCCCGAGGCGGCTCATCAGAAAGCACATTAGACATAATTAATGACTTTAAAAACAGTGTCTGATGGGGACCAGTGCTGAAGAGGGGTTCAGGCTGGCTGCTCATGAATACTGCTAGTAGAAGCCAGGTACAAAATTTGAACCAAGATTTTTTGGGGGGCACTTGAGGGCTGATGAAACAGTGAGGTAGGACATGCAGTCTCTGCAACAAAGAGGACCCCTTCTGCGGACTCTCCAGGCAGTGAGTGCCTGTGGTCACTAGGGGACCTGTCAGCGTGACAGCAATATTGCCCAGAGGAACTACAGGACCAAGATGGTAGGAAACAAAGGAAGCCTTCCTTCTGGAACAACATTATTTTAATGTAGTCAGACAGACCTCTTGGCATCAATGCTGCTGGCAGTATTAACATTTCCGTCAGAATGACTTCAGAGCAAGGGCAGCAATGGGGATGGCTGCAGGACTGGAAGGGAGCAGGGCTGCCTGCAGCTAGGGCTAAGAGGAAGAACCACAGACTGTGTACATCTCAGGCCTTACTCCTCGACTCTTCTCTCAGAATCAAATCCAGGTCCCTCCTGTGCTGTTTTCTCATGGGTTCAAGGTAAACCTACTGAGATTTGGAAGGCTGGGGGTAGTAACTAAAGACCCATGGTTTAGATCCCACTTACCCGCTGCGGGGGAGGAGGAGATGTGGGTGAGCCCAACAAATCCTGGTTTTCCATCAGATTCCCATAATCTGCCATGTTGCCTTTGAGGGGCAGAGGGGGTGGGACATCAGCCACATCCATCCCCGTCATGCCGTTCAACTCCAGACCTGGAATATGCAGAAAGAGTTACAATGGAACCAGAAGGCCTCCTGGGCCTGAAGGTTCTTGGGCTTCCCCTGTCTTCCCTTCCTTCACAGAAACACTTGCAAAAAGAGCAGAGAAGAAGGCAAAGAGGAGTAGAGAATACAAAGAGTGGAATTCTCCCCTGGTAGAATGTTCTAGAAAGGAAACTTGAGAGTACCAGTACTCAAAGCAACATATCAACTCATTTTGTAAAACCTACTATCCATGAGCTTCCTTCTCTTTTGTGGCATCCACACAGTTGGTGTGACAAGGGCTGTGGACAGCTGCCATTTTGAAAGCTTGACAGGCTTTGTGGTCAGCCTGTCACAGTAGCTACTGGGGGAGCTCATTGGGTATCGTTCAGTGATGAGGCACACAGCCAGCAACTACCACACACAGTTCACTCACCAGGACAATCCCGTGACTGTAGACAGAAAGGGGCCAGCAGCTGTTTTCCAGAGCCAGGGGAGGTACAATGGGTTGTTAGCACAAACAAAAGTGGCCATTTGTAAGGGAGGAGGGATCACTAAGGTAGGCTGATTCCATCAGTTTTTGCTGAGACTCTTGGAAAAGATGTTTTATTTTAAACCAAAGAGAAAAACAAACACATTCACTGGTGGGCGTTTCTAGAGTTTTCTTAAATGGTTATCTGATAACAGGGAAATGGCAGGGTGGTTGAGAAGTGAACATGGAAGACCTGGCATGGAGCTTGGAAAGCGGTGGTCCTCAGGAGTGGCACTCAGGTGCCTGCATCATTGCAATAAAGCGGATGTGACATAACACTTGTCATTTCATCCTCCTTTAGTGTGCAGGCCTGTGGTGGTAACAGGCTGACAGGGCTGTGCAGCCATCTGCCATCCCTAGTAGGAATTTCTGTGCATTAAGGAATAATTCTTTCACTGTACATCCCACTAGACACAGACCCAAGGCCCCAGAACGCACTGGTACCCTGTGGCTCTCAAGGCTCCTTTTTGATGCAGGGACTCTGGCTCTGGGTTGGGTCTTGTACTCTCTATTTGCTAAGCTCTGGCACTGAGGGTTAAAACCTTCTTTTTTATTTAGACAGAAAAGGGGAGATGATGTAGGATTCCCCTGTATGCTATGAACATGTTTTATTATCATTGGTTTAATAAAGAAGCTGCTTTGGCCTATGGCAGGGCAGAGTAAAGCCAGGTAGAAAATCCAAACAGTGATAGAGAGAGAGAGTAGGAGAAGTCTAAGAGACGCCATGTAGCTGCCCAAGAAGCAAGAGGCAACAAACCACGAGCCTCGTGGTAAAATATAAAATAATAGAAATGGGTTAATTTAAGATGTTAGAGTTAGTTAATAAGAAGCCTGAGCTAATAGGTCAAATAGTTATAATTAATATAGTTTCTGTGTGATTATTCAGGTCTGGGCAGCCAGGAACCAAAGAGCAATCTCCCCTTACAGGTTTCTGTTTGAGTTGCTGAAGTCTAGATTCCCCACTGCAACCCAAGGGACGCCCCTCCAGGTGGCAGGTGCTCATCTAACCTTCAGTCTGCTACTGGGGAGAGGGTCCTGAACAAAGCGCCACAGTCGGGGGGGCCTTAAGGAAAAACAGCTTATGTTCCACTTACTGGGTTGAATGCTGAAGCTGAGCTTGGCTCTTGGTGTGACTGGAGGGGGTGTCTGCTGGGAGGACGGTGATGCTGGAGACACAGAGAAGCGCCTTTCAGTTCCAATGACACTGATCACCTGGCTCTTGGGTCTCTGGGGCCGCAGGGGACTTATCTGTGTTGAGGTACAGAAAGAACAAAGGTCTATAGGGGTTGATGTGTCTTCCCTAAAACCTGTGCTGAAGCCCTAAGCCCAGTATCTCACAAGCCCACCTGAATGTAGGGATCTTGCAAAGGAAAGGACCCAGTTAAGACCATGTCAGCATGACCCCTAATCCAACAAGACCTTATGAACAAAGGGTGTTGGGACATCATGCAAACAGGGAGAGCATCATGGGAAGATAAAAGCAGAGGAGGGGTACTGTTGCTACAAGTTAAAGGACACCAAACACGGCTAGCCAGTCCAGAGGCCACGGGCGGTGTGGAACAAAATCTCTCACCACCTTGGCATCAGGCAACACCATCCACACCTTGATTTTGGACTTTTAGCTTCTAGAACTGGTAGAGAACAACTTTTTATTGTTTGAGTGGCTCACAGCCAATACAGTACTTTGTTATGGCAACCTGTCCCCACTAATACAGAACTTTATCCAAATCCTCAACCCAGCCTTTGGGGATGGGCTGGCCTAGAACTTGCTACATACCCAAGGATAACCTTGAACTCAAGGCTTCATGCACGCTAGTCAAGCACTCCGCCCACCAAGCTGTGGTCTGAGTCCTTTACAGGCTTCTTGAACACAATATGAAAGTGGAGGAGAGTAGCTGAGAGCCACTTATGTACCTAGTGACAACACCCAGGGATGCTCCCAAAGGACTAGGAATGGAACAGAAAGCCAGGTGTGGTGAGATGTACCTTCAGTTCCAGCACTCAGGAGGCAGAGGCAGGTGGATCTCTGCGAGTTCGAGGCCAGCCTGGTCTACAGGACAGTCAGGGTTACACAGAGAAGCCAAAAAACAAAACCCCTAAAACAACAACAAAACAAAAACCTAAAAGAATGAACAGAAGTCTAGAGGCCTCAGCAGGAAGGCAGGAGTCTCCTGTTGCCCTTGCTCCCTTTCTTTGAGCTGTGCTATTATTAGGCAGGAGTTCTATTTTTCCTCTTCCTGCTGGCCGTGGGCTTTTGGGCGTACTTGACTTTCCCCCACCTGAGCCCTTTCCCCTGTTTAACATCTGTAAATTTAATTTATATTTTTCTTACAGCTTGGTCTCAGATCTTGCACATCAGGGAACACCAGCAATTACAAAATAGTTTGAGGTAGGATTATTCAGAGACACTATTAACCTGGCGGAAAAGCAGGAGAGGAGGTTGTCTCTTAACCTGGCAGAAATGTAGGAGAGGAGGCTGTCTCCCAGAGGGCCTGGCCCTGGTGGGTTCAGCTTAATCCTGGGGCATGAGCTGGTTTTGCAGGGGAGGGTACAGCAAGAGCCAGAGGGTCTTTGTATCTACCTTAGAAGAGACCCACACAACCAGCTCTGACAGGAGCTACTGAAACGAGAAGTAGGGGTGAGGTCCTGGGCACAGAAGAGGCCCTCTGATAAATGGGCAGCACACAGCCTCAGCCTACACATGCAAACCATTCTGTACAGATAGTGTGGGGGCCATGCCCAAGTACTGCCCCTTCTCTGTGGAAAGGGAGAGTCTCCCCGCCCCTTAGCCTTGCTGGGTGAGGTCAGGACTGGCTACAAGTCTGGCTCTCTAGGGAAGAGGTGCCTATTGGCTGGGGAAGCCAATGGGGCAGTCAAGACCTTCTCTCACTCTTCCTGCTTGCTCCTAACACAAAGCTTCAGGGTGATTTCCTGGGGACGTGCAAAAATGTAGCTTGGAGACCCAGCTTTGAGAGGCTCAGCTAAAGGTCAGGGTATTGTTAATGATGCAAATCAAGAAGAAAGCTGAGCCAGGATTCAAAGGCAGGGAAACACTGCAGAAGCCAGGGAGACCAGTGTGGAGGTATATTGAGGGGGAGCCATAGCAACATCAGAGTTCTGGGAACAGTAGGGGGCACTAGAGTCAGCATGGTCCATGTAGTTGCTTTCCAACATGACTCCTTCCTAGGTGACCACATAAACATCTGTGCCCAGTAGCCCAGAGGAGGCCTCCATGTGCACAGATGTGCTGTGCAACACACCTGACCATTGGGTAGGATGCTGCTGTGGCAGCCCTGGCCATTCTGAACCGCAGGCACCTACTGAAAACAAAGTCAAGGTTCTGTCCTCTGGCCTTGTATAGCTTCTGTGACCTGAGAGGTCCACATGGTGTTGCACCTGGCCCTGTCACTAGCAGGTGTTGTCCCAGGAGTGCGGTCATCAGTGAGAAGGACAGACATTCTACTGTGATGGCTCAGCATCAGCTGTGTCCTTGGATTTGTCCTCACACGATTCAACAGGGGTCCTTTCGGCTGCTGGGCTCAACTTTCCTGGGGCCCAGTTTGAATATCTTAAATCAGAGCTTAACCAAAAATGACTGCAGAACCGTGCAGTAACCGGAACTCTCAGTATATATTTCAAAGAAGGAAGCTGAGCCAACCAGTTAGGATGCTGTGGGACCAGAGAGGAGATCTTGTCTCGTGAGGGTGCTGGAGGCACAGCTTTCTAGAATAATGGGCAGAAAATGCCAGGTGGCTCACCAGAACCTCTCATGTACTGCCCGGTGCGCCAGCCTTGACCGGTGCTTCCTGGGCCCGATGCCCTTGGCCACCAGTGTCTGCACAAAGTCAGCAGAGCCCAGCTCCAGTGAGGGCACCTGTCCACAAGTCAGGGAGCCAAGGGCCTTCCTGAGCCATTGCCACAGCTCTGGCACCTACATCTGCCTTCCACCTTGAGTCAAGCAGGCAGCATGACTGTTGTTGATTCTGACATGTTTTCGTATGACTTGTTAAGAACTGTGCCTGGCCAGGCCCTGGTAGCACATGCCTTTAGTCCCAGTACTCAGGAGGCAGAGGCAGGCAGGTCTCTGTGAGTTCGAAATTAGCCTGGTCTACAGAGTGAGTTCCAGGACAGGCTCCAAAGTTACAAAGAGAAGCCCTGTTTTGAAAAACAAAATGTATGCCTGTTTCAGAATTTGGTGAAATGTCCTTAATCCTAGCCAAAATGGAGCTGCAGCCCAGGGAGACATGTTCTGGCCACTTACCAGTCAAGCACTATCCATGCCTCTCTCTCTCTCTGAAACACTCTCTGTCTCATTTCTACACTTAGACCCTAAACACTACAGTGTGCTTCTGAGAGACCTTGGTCTCAGACTCATCTTAGAGCATGCTTACATTTTACTTGACTTCTTTTGCTTTGTATATGCATGTATGTATGCTTGTATGTACCTGCACATGCCATGGCACATGCATGGAGGTTCGCAGGGCAACTCGGGGGAGTCAGTTTTCTTCTACCACATGGATTCTGGGGAGCACACTGAGATCAGCAAGTACGGGCCATCTCACTGGCTCCACACTGAGCAGATTACAACCCTCAGGCAGTGACTATGGCTTAAGAATGCCAGTCAGATGGTATCTCAAAGTTGTTTTGATCTGCATTTCCCTGATTGCTAAGGAAGTTGAACATGACCTTAAGTATCTTTTGGCCATTCGAACATCCTCTGTTGAGAATTCTCTATTCAGATCCTTACCCCATTTTTTAATTGGGGTATTTAGAATTTTAGTGTCTAGTTTCTTGAGTTCTTTGTATATTTTGGAGATCAGACCTTTGTCTGATGTGGGGTCAGTGAAGATCTTCTCCCATTCAGTAGGTTGCCTTTT
>PVIU01007376.1:0-92342 GCA_004026605.1 Ondatra zibethicus
TTTTTTTTATATTTTCTAAATTTGTATAGTACAGGTTTTTGTAGTATGACCTAATGATTCTCTGGATTTCCTCAGTGTCTGTTGTTATGTCCCCCTTTTCATTTGTGATTTTCTTAATTTGAATGCTTTCTTTCTGCCTTTTGATTAGTTTGGATAAGGCTTTGTCTAACTTGTTGATTTTCTCAAAGAACCAGCTCTTTGTTTCATTGATTCTTTTTATTGTTTTCTTTGTTTCTATTTTATTGATTTCAGCCCTCAATTTGATTATTTCCTGTCTTCTACTCCTCTTGGGTGAGTCTGCTTCTTTTTGTTCTAGAGATTTCAGTTGTGCTGTTAAGTCACTAATGTGAGCTTTCTCCAGTTTCTTTATGTGGGCACTTAGTGCTATAAACTTTCCTCTTAGCACTGCTTTCATGGTGTTCCATAGGTTTGGATATATTGTTCCTTCATTTTTGTTAAATTAAGGGAGTCTTTAATTTCTTTCTTTATTTCTTCCTTGACCCATGGGTGGTTCAGTAGTTCTCTGTTCAATTTCCATGAGTTTGAAGGCTTTCTGAAAGTAGTATTGTTGTTAAATTCTAACTTTATTCCACGGTGATTTGTTAAGACACATGGAGTTACTCCAATTTTTTTTTTTTTTTGTATCTGTGAAGGTTTGCTTTGTTACCGAGTATGTGATCAATTTTAGAGAAGGTTCCATGAGATGCTGAGATGAAGGTATATTCTTTTGTGTTTGGGTGGAATGTTCTATAGATCTCTGTTAAGTTCATTTGATTCATGACATCTATTATTTCCCTTATTTCTCTGTTAAGTTTCTGTCTGGTTGACCTGTCCATTGGCGAGAGTGGAGTGTTGAAATCTCCTACTATTAGTGTGTGGGGTTTGATGTGCGATTAAGTTTTAGTAATATTTCTTTTACATATGTAGGTGCTCTTGTATTAGGGGCATAGATGTTCAGGATTGAGACTTCATCTTGATGAGTTGTTCCTGTTATGAGTATAAAGTGTCCTGCTCTAACTCTTCTGACTGATTTTAGTTTGAAATCAATTTTGTTAGATATTAGGATAACTACACCTGCTTGTTTCTTAGGTCCATTTGTTTAGAAAACCTTTTTCCAACCCTTTACTCTGATGTAGTGGCTGTCATTGAGGTTGAGGTGTGTTTCTTGTATACAGCAGAAGGCTGGATCCTGTTTTTGTATCCATTCTCTTTGCTTGTGTCTTTTTATAAGTAAATTGAGTCAATTGATATTAAGTGATATTAATGACCAGTGGTTGTTAATTCCGGTTATTTTTCAGTAGTAGTGTTTGTGTGTTTCCCTTCTTTGGGTTATGCTGGTGGGGGGTTATCAGATGCCTGTGTTTTTGTGGGTTTTTTTTTTAACCAGTCTATTTGGTGTTCTGTAAGCTTCTTGTACCTTCATAGGGATATCCTTTCGGTTGGGAAAGTTTTCTTCTATGATTTTGTTGATCATATTGTTTTGTGCCTTTGAGCTGGAGTTCCTCTCCTTCTTTCATCCCTACTATTCTTATGTTTGGTCTTTTCATGGTATCCCAGACTTCCTGGATGTTTTGTTAAGAATTTACTGGATTTAATGTTTTCTTTGACCTATGAGTCTATTTCCTTTATAGTATCTTCAACACCTGAGATTCTTTCTTCTATTTCTTATATTCTGTTGGTTATATTTGTCTCTGTAGTCCCTGTTCATTTACCCAGATTTTCCATATCCAGAATTCCCTTGGTTTGTGTTTTCTTTATTACCCTCTATTTCAGTCTTCAAGTCTTTAACTGTTTCCTTTACCTGTTAGATTGTTTTTTCTTGGTTTTCTTGGGTTTCTTTGAGGGATTTATTAATTTATTCTAATTTTTTCTTTGTCTTCTCCTCCATTTCTTTAAGGGAGTTTTTCATTTCCTCTTTAAAGGCCTCCATCATTTTCATAAAGTTACATTTAAAGTTTTCTTCTACTTCTTCTGGATTAGGATGATCAAGTCTTCCTGTTGTGTGACCACTGGATTCTGGTGCTACCATGTTGCTTTTTAGGTTGTTGGACTAATTCTTGCATTGGTGCCTACCCATCTCTTCCTTCAAATGAGGCTGGCAATGTCTTTGTGTCTTAGTCCAGTCCATGCTGTGGGTGTCTGAGTGTTTGGGAGTTTTTCTTGGTCTGCTCTGTACTTTCAACGACTGTCTCAGAAACACTCTGAGTTCTCTATATGCCTGCTTTCTTGTCTTCTCTCCTGGTTTGCTCTCTTGGCGCTCTCTCTTAATCCCCTCAGTGTTGTAGCAAGCTCTTGGTCCCTCTTAAGTCCCCTCAGTATTGGAGCAAGCTATGTTTCAGAGTTCCACTGAGGTTGCAGGAGGATAGGCCAGGGTATTATGTTTTAACAGATAAAGTTGCCAGCATCTGTCTCCAGCAGCTCCATGGCTTCTTTCTTGACTCTGCTCTTTGAAATGTGTTCTTATTGCTGTTTCCTGAAACTGTTTATAATACATTAACATCATTTCTTCTTTAAGTATTTTGTAGAAATTTACAAGATTTCTTTTGATCTGGATGCTTTTTAAATAAGAAAATTATTTATTTAGTATATATATATTATATATGACAAGATGTCGCATATATAATGTTCTATTCTATGTTGAGTAAATATTGCTTTACTAAAACATTTCTAGCAATATTTTATTTCATTGATATCTTCAACTCTATTCAGTTGTTCATAATATAATGTCATTTCTTTATTTCTAGTTTTGGTGATTTTCAGCCTTTCTTCATTTCTCTTTTTTTGTAATAAGCAATATTACTAGGGACTCAAAAATTTCATAAGATTTTGCCTTTTAATTTTTTCCTGTCTCTCCTGTTTCATTAGCAATGGCTCCTATTGTTGCTTTCTACTTTCTTCTTGAACTTGTTACTCTACAGTTTCTTCAGGTCAACAGTTGACTTATTTACTTTTAAAGATAATAAAATACCAAAATGTACATCTGAGGCATTGAATTTCTCTTAATAGTGGCTGTAGTTGCATTCTCCAAGATTTGATGTATTTCATTATCATTTCAGTATAAAATATTTTTGATTTTATTGTGATTTCTTCCTTGACTCATTTATACCCATTAATATTATTTAATTTTTATACATCAGGAGAAGTTTATATATGCATTTATTCTGTTAATTATTAGTTTAATTGCATTGTATGAGATATATTGTGGTAGACCATATGCTAAATTACATAGATACTTTTCCACAAACAGTTTTAAAATAATGTATTTTCTACTTAAATGTGCGATTGATGTCGATTTGACCATTGGTTAACATTCCTCATGTTCTGTTTCCCTTGTCTGCTTTTTTTGTTCAGTCTTTAGAGGGGTATGCCAGGAATCTCCACCTAGAAATCCAGCTCTTAATTCTTTTCCTGCTATTGATTTTTTCCCTTAGAGATACCTGAGGTTCACCTTACTATATCTTCCTAAACTTTGTTGTGGAAATGCTTTGCAATATGGAATGTTCTTTCTTATTGTGGGTATCTGGCCTTGAGCAATATTAACCTGCATTCAGCTCAGCCATGCCAGGGCCAGGATTTGTGTTGTTCAGTTACTATTTCATCTGTGCTAATTTTTGTCTTCTCTTCAAATATCTAATCCATTCATATTTTCAGCATGTTTCTCTTCAGCAACATATACCCAGGTTTCATCTTTATTATCTAATATTAAAATTTCTGTGTTAATTAGAATTTAAGTTATATAAGTATGTAATTATTATTGCCAAAAATATAAAGCTTTCTACTGCTATTTCTCTTGTTTTCTGTTCCTTGATTATGAAGCGATAGTTTCTTTTCTTTTCCACTATCTTGCTTCTTTGCTTGTGTTTTGGAAATTATCTTAGAGATTGCCACATATTGTTTGTATTCGTTAATAATAAATGATTTTTTATCAGACAAAATAGGTGCTTTAAATGACGTAGACACAACAGCTTCCCTACCACAAAGCTCCTTTCTGATATTATTCTTAGGTATTTTAAATCCCGTGCGTTGCTGTGTAGCACTGTCTTAACTTAGCTGCAAGCAAGCGCTCTGTCTCCCCTACATTTTCACCTGTCTGGCATTATATCCTCTTTAATTAATGAATTTTATCTAGTATTTTCTTTATCTGACAGTTCTGAGGGCAATCTCTTTTGGAAGGTTGTTTTGGCTCTTTTCATTTGGCCTCAATTAAAAAAAAAATGTTTTCTAAGTAAAGAATTCTAGATAGGTGATTATCTTCATTCAACATTGTCTTCTATCAATATTGTCACCTATCAATCTTTTAATTTTTTCTTTTGCAGGTGATACATTCATTTTCTAAGACTTTTTCAAATATTTTTATTTTTGTATTGCTTTTAACCATATTATTGCCACCATAATTTAACTTAGAATGACTTCTATTTGTCCTGGCTAGAATTTATAATGAGTTAACACTTCTCATAAATCTTGGAAAAATTTCAACCATTATTTTTTTAGAACATTATCTGTTTTGTCTCCTTTTCTATGATTCTAATTATATGGGCACATGTGCCTGTGCACGTGTAAGACAGCACAGGTTACATTTCATAACTAAGTTGCAACATAAAAAGTTATGTTTCATAACTAAGTACTGTGTGCAGTTTTGCATCTTCAGATAATGAACTGCAGTGTAAAATGAAAGCAAGAGATCCACACTTGGGTTTTGTTGTTCTCCTGACCACCTCTGGGGCCTGCTGAAGGTCCCCTCGGCTCCCGACTCGCAGCCTTCTTTGCTCATTTCCTCTGCTTCTTTCCATATCTCTTGCAAAATTGCAACTGCTAGAATCACCTGTTCTCTCCCTGGCTTTTAAGTCAGTTTTCGTTGGTGCCTCCTGTTGTTAATAGCTGTTCCTTCAAATCCAGTTATTATATATAGTTCTTACTAGTACATAAGGTCTTACAGAAACTGAACGCAACTGCCAACAATGGATTTCATTTTTCTATTTTTCTAAGTGGCATAATGTATCACTGTATAAATATTCTAAAATTTATGCATACTTATGTATACTTACCTTATTTTCAATATTTTTTTTACTGCAAAACAAAGAGCAGAGAGCAACTTTATATGTATCTTATTTCCCTATCTACAAATATTTAAGATCTTGAAGTTCCTAAGATCCAATTGCTTGACCATATAGGACGTATGGAGTTGAAGCTATGGCTCAGTCGATTGAATGCCTAACTTCCAAGAAATCATGAGATCAGACACCAGCACTCCATAAACAGGATGTGGTTGCTTTTATCTGGAGGTGGAGGCAGGAGAATCAGAAGTCAAGGTCATCTCCGTACATTGCAAATTTGAGGCCAGTCTTTTTATACATGAGAATCTGAAAAAAAAACCCAGCAATTAAAAAACCAAAGAGAATATGTACTTGCATTTGGATGTATATTGCCATATTGTCTTTCTTGAAATGTTTACCAGTTTACATTCCAAATATTGCACGTGAACATGCCTATGCCCACAGCCTGACAACACGGTATATTCTTTTCCTTTTGGTATTTGTCAATTTGGTTGCTAAAGTTTGCCTCTTATTATAGTTTCAATTAGTGTTACTGTTTTTATGTGAGAGATTGAACACCTTCTTTACGATCCGAGTTCCAAGTTAGCATACTGTGCTTGGGATTTGTCCTAGATAATCAACATTTTCCCAGGGCATGCTGCAGTGAATCCATGAGAAATTTTCTGCAAAAGAAGAGTTGGTTCTTACAGCTCATTCTTTAGATGTTTCTCTAAAAGCCTTCAAGAAAATTAACAAATGTAGAAGGGTTTGCTATGGTTACAACCATATTTAGCTCAGTATTGATCATTTTAGCCAGTTTAGGGTGTGGTTCCTCACCCCAGTGCACTCGCAGCCTTATGATATCATTACCCAGACCTCTCCCATCATCTGACACATAAGCCCACTAAACACTCTCTTTCCTCTCTCCTTCCCCACAGCTGGTGTCCTCTACTCTCCTCCTGGTTGCTATGTCACCTTCTGTTTTAGATTCTCATCAGAGGAATTATATCTGTCCTTTGAATGGATAACTTCACTAAGCATGTTTGCAAGGGGCATCCCTATTGTAGCCATATATTAAAACCCTAGGCATTTTAGTGGATGAGTAGAATTCTCATAATATACTGTATCTAGTATGTAATATAGATTATATTTTATTTAACCATTTTTCTATTGATGGCCATTTGGGTTATTTCCATCTTTTGGCTATTATTCATAATTCTATGAACAGCACTGCAGATCTGTTTTGAGTCTTTGTTTTTGTCTCTTTGTATATATGTCTGGGATTGTGATTGGCTTTGTTAAATATCATCTATTTATTTATTTGGGGTGTGTGTTCATGTACTTGTGGAGGTCAGAGGATAACTTCTAAGAAGCTGGTTCTCCTGAGTAAACTGAGAGCCTGGGGATCATGGGAAATGGTAGATGGGGAGGGGTTAGAAGGAAGGGAAGTGGAGAAACATATATAGCTCAATAAAAACAATAAAAAATAGAGTTGGCTCTCTCCTACCATGTGCGTTCCAAGAATTGAACTCAGGGGTTTAGACTTGGTGGAAAGAGTTTTTAACTGCTATGCCATCTCCCCTGTCCAATATTACTTAACTGAGTTAACAAAGGGCCAAATGTTTTTCTTGACAGCAGCTGTATCATGTTGTATTCCTACCATCAGTAGTTAGGATTATATTTCCCCCACATTCCTGCTAATAATTTTCTTTTACCTTTCTCCTCATTTGCTGTTTATCCTGCGATAGACAACCATAACCAAAAGAAGCTTGAGAAGGAAAAGAGTTTACTTGCTTTACACATCTTGATCACAGTTTATTGTTGAGGGAAATCAGAGCAGGAATTCAGGGCAGGAACCTGAAGGCAGGAACTGAAGCAGAGGACCACCTACCTAGAGGTTTGTTAGAGTTAGAGCCTGCAGTGGGCTATGTCTCCCCACATCAGTCATCAACGAAGAAAATGTCCCACAGACTTGCCTGCAGGTCAATCTGATTAAGGCATTTTCTTAATTGATGTTTCTTCTTCTTAGATGACCTTAGCTTGTGTCAAGTTAATAAAAACTAAGCAGCTCACTGTAAACAAACAAAACTCTGGCTATCCTTGTAAGTAGGAGAGCTAGCTCATTGTGTTTTGATTGACATTTCTCTAATGATGAGTGACATAAGGTGTCTTTTCATATGATTGTTATATGTTTGTATATTTTCTTTTGGGTAAATGTCTACTTGTTCTTTCCTTATGTTCCCCTCAGTTGTTATTTGATGTTATTGTGCTATAGTATTTCACATATAGTCTATATATTAATCCCTTGATAGATATTTGCTTTGTAAATATTCTCCAATTAAGTACATTGTGGCTTTTATGTTTTGTTTTTGGTTTGGTAGTTTCTTTGAATTCAACTGAGTATCCTCTAATTTAGATGAAGCCTCAATTATTTACATTTTCTTTGGCCTGTGATGGTGACTAAAAAGCCTCAGGAAAACAGCTTTTCCATGAATTGGTGCCCCAAAAGTTGGACGCCAAATGAAGCATGATCTTACTGGAACTTTCTAGTGCTAGTGTGGTTGCTGGGATTAAAGGTGTGGGCCATTGCTGCCTAATCTGTCAGGATGGCCCGTGTGGCTGTTTTACTTTTCTAATCCTCAGGCAAGCTTTATTTATTAAAAGACAAATGAAATGCCACTGCAAATGAATTATATTGTATGAGTTATACATTGGGCACCAAATGTAATATGATTAATAAAAACCCAGAGACAGGTATTGGGGTTCAACCTGAAGGTCAGAAAAGCAAACAACCAGCCACTGGCTTTTGCCTCTACCTCAGTCCAAAATGGTGATCCTGCGCCCAGGAATCTCAGAATGAGACTGTGAGTGAGAGCTGTCTCCTCCCGTCTTATATTCCTCTCTACTGCTGGGATTAAAGGCATGCACCACTACCTGGCTTCTATGGCTAACCAGTATGGCTACTGAGATTAAAGGTATATGCCACCACTGCCAGGTTTGTAAGGCTGACCAGTGGGGCTGTTTTACTTGCTGATCTTCAGGCAAGCTTTATTTATTAAAACACAAATGAAATTGTATTCACTTCTTTAGTGACTTATTACAAATGAAGTTGTTGCCTTAGTTTATTTTGCAGACTGCTTGTCGCTGTTGTATGAAAACACAACTGTCCTGTGTATTTATCTTGTGCTCTGGAATTTGCTAAATTTGTTAGCGCTAATAATTTTCTTCCAGATTCCGTGAATTCTTATACTCAGGATCTTGTAGCTTCTGAACAGATACAGAATTGTCTTGTCCTTTCCTCACTGGCTCCCTTTATTTCTTTTGTTGTCCCCTTAGATCTTACTGAACTTCCTGGTGCTGTGCTGAAGAGTGGACTGGATGCAGTATCTCTTTCTGAATCCACTGGGGAGGAATTGCAGTCTTTATCCTCTTAACAAGGGCCGTTTCATGTTGGGTAACTCAGAGGCTTCCAAATACAACGCATCAGGGGACACATTAATTGATAGATAATACCTGGAATTAGGCTATAATACCTGACCATTAGAGTCAACTTTCTGGTGTTCAGAAGAATATACTAATTAAATTTCAACTCTTGACCTTTACATGTGACTTCACCCTTTCAGACATTTTAAGTTCATTTAACACATGACAGCCGTACCTATGTAAGGGTGCATGGTGACACCTCAGTACATGTGTTTGTGGCTCAGTGATCACATCAGGGTAATTGGTAGACAATCTTCACCTCAGTCTTTATCTTTGTGCTGGTCATATTCAAAATCCTGCCTACAAGTTGCTTTGAAATACCCAACTAATGCTGCTGGTCGTATTTATTCTATGTGCAATAGAATATTAGAAGTTATTTCTCTTACCCTATTATACCCACGTGACTCATAACTGTCTTCTTTCCAGGCTCTCTTTCTGGAATCCTCCCATTGCTCTGGTAACCTGTGTCCTTTCCACTTCTGTTATCAACTCTTTTACATAGAAGTGAGAACATACAGTTTTTGTACTTCTGGGACTGACTTATTTCACTTAACACAGTGTCCTCTAGGTTTTTCTGTGATCCTGCAAACCTCAGAAATTTTAATTTCTTTTCTTGGCTGAATTAATGTTCCATTGTGTATATATACCACATTTTTTGGTGACCATTCATTTCTTTTTTCAATGAATACCTAAGTTGGTTTTGTATCTCTGGTTCACTGTTTTTAAGGGAACCATTTTATCTGCTTAATCAATTCCTCCATATCTTTCAAAAAAAAGTTCACAATTTTTTTTTTTAAAAAAGGAACTGTAATCAACCCAGCAAGCTGATGTTACTACCCATTAAACTCATGGAGTGAGCTCTGCCTAGCTGTGTTGCTGGAGGAGGACTGTCCTGTGTCTTGCTCTGGTACCCTTGATGTGCTTGCAGGATGCAGCAGGAATGGCCCATGGCTGAACATTTCATCACTTGTCGTTAAGGACAAAAGACGTGGTGTGAAACTTTGGGTGTTTTCTTCTCTGGTGCTGTTTCTTCCTCTCCTCAGAATCCATCTGGTTTTAGAGTACACCACTTCTTCCTGTACTCATTTTCCCTCAGACTGTCCCAAGCAGGACCCTGCAAGCTCTCTTAGGGCTAGCACATTAGAAAGCAAAAGAGTAAGTAAACAAAATGGTGGAAAGTCCTGAGTTGCAAATTGGTGGCGGGAGGAAAGTAAGTGACTAAGCAGGCAGGTAGTGCTGTCACAAGGCCTCAGCAGAGTCTGCTGGCCTTGTGGGCACAGCCTGGTGATTGGCATTTCTGTGGGATTTACTCATAAAGCTGCCATCAAATTCAGTCCTACCAGGAAGGCAGTGGTGGTGCACGTCTTTAATCTCAGCACTCAGCGGAGAGGCAGGTAGATCTCTGTGAGTTCGAGACCAGCCTGGATTACATACAGAGTGAGTTCCAGGACAGCCCGGGCTTCACTGAAAAATCCTGTCTTGAAAAACAACAACAAAAATACAGTACTGCCATTGATTTGTGTCATATATGGCTCAGTTTTGTCTTTTTTTTTTTAATGAGTTTCATTTGCTTGGGTAGTCAGGCTCACAGGAGGTGAGCTCTTCTTTCTGTCACTCTGCATTGGCTTCCTCACTTGCTTCCCACTTGAATACCTGAAGTTTCACCTGCCCCCTTTGTAGTGCTGTTGCTTTGTTTGCTCTTTCTACCTACAGTGATTTTTTTTGGTGCAGGACAATCGTCTATATTCTGTCTATTATATTTTAAATAAATGCTGATTGGCCAGTAGCCAGGCAGGAAGTATAGGTGGGAAAACCAGACAGGAAGTAGAGGTAGGGCAATGAGAAAAGGAGTATTCTGGGAAGAAGGAAGCTCTTTCCGCAGTCCTGCCCAGACACCACAGAAGCAGGATGTGACCTGCCCCGCCAAAAAAAGGTACCAAGCCATGTGGCTAACATATACTAGAATAATGGGTTAATGTAAGTTATAAGAGCTAATACAAAGCTTGAGCTAATGGGCCAATCAGTCTATAAATTATGTAGACCTGTGTGTGATTTTCTTTAGGATTTACTGGCTGTGGGAACTGGACAGGACAGAAACCTCAACAAGCAGGCCCTTCATGTTACAGTTTTTAGCCTTTCTTACTTAAGGATCTGTTCAGCACACCCTTCTCTAAGTCTTCTTTTTAAGAGAGTCCCCAACACTTACCACCATTGACCTGTCTCACCTATTCTGAAGATGTTTTCCCAAGTGCCTACTGAGTAAGCAGACAGGTAAGCTATTTAAGAAGGAAAGGGGATGTACTGACTCACTGGCATGTGGTCTTTGCAGATGTAGCTAGATGGAGCACACACTACACCGCACCCCCTCTCGATCACTTTGCTAGACATACCTGACCAAGCATGGCCGTGGAGTAGAATTCAGTTGGTGCCAGCCTGGGCCTTTTTGCCCTTCCTGACATTAAAACAAATCTCTTAGAAGTGGGGTAAATTGTTTCTTCACAAATCATCAGAGTTCTGAAATGAGTGGCAGGAGGGCAGAAAGGCAAACCCAGTTTCCAGGAAAATATTACAAAAAAGATTTAATTCAATCTTGAGTGAGAAATATTGTACCCATGCTTCATTGGCACCCAGTGGTACTGACTAAGACAGGCACAAGAAACCCACTTGTAACTGGAGGTTTCTCTCCTGCCTGCCATTTCCTGAATAACCACGCTTAGGCTTAATATTAATTATAAACCATTATAATTATAAACTATTAGCTCAGGCTTATTATTGACCAGCCCTTAGAACTTAAATTAACCCATTTCTACTCCTCTATGTATTGTCAGATGCCCATGATGTTATCTTACATCTTGATTCTCCAGTGGCTTCTGGCGTCTCCCTTGACTCTGCCTTTTTTCTCCCTGTATTCAGTTTGGTTTCCCTGTTTAAATATATTCTACCCTGCCATAGGCCACAGCAGCTTCTTTATTAACTATTGGTAATAAAACATATTCACAGCATACAGAGGGGCATCCTACATCAGGCACTGATACAGGAACCAATCAAGACCCTTCAAATGTAGGACTGACCTTTTCTGTGCCAAGGGCAGAGCTGGAGGCTGGGGGTAAATCACATCCCCCTCCAGCCACCTCTGCTTCCACCTCCGCCACAGAACTTATCTCCTCCCAATAGCTTTCAGAATGTGAATGAATTCATATCCCAGATCCAAGAACTTTGCCAGGCAGAGACTGGCACCAGGAGTATTTGTTGGATAAGTAAATGGCCATAGTACAACTTAGGTACTTTGTTTCATTTTCTCTGTAATCTGTTGATGATTGCTATTCTATCTGATATTTTTCTAATATCTTTACAATATTTTAGTTGGTTTTCTTTTCATTTTTCTCATACTAGTGGTTGAACCCAGGGCTTCACATACACTCAGCAAGCACTCTGCTGATGAGTTCCACTCTTTAGTCCCATTTTATCTTTCTTACTAATGTCTTAGAGTGTCTCCAATTTCTATGTTGTTCAAAATAATACACACTTCACATAAAAATATCTTTAAATTATCTTCTGATAGTATTTGCCATGAGTCAGCTTCATTAAAACAGAATAGTAGGGGCCTGAATTGGCAAAGGACACAGATGGTGCTCCCCCAAGACTTGATTGTGCCATCCTCTGAGACTTTTTCAACCATGAGCTTCTCCTCCCTGATTCCCCAGCACCAGAGGCACCAGGTGATCAAGTACCATCGTACCAAGTGCTATCCAAGATCTTTTGGTCTGAGCACAGGAGAGAGGAAAGGCAAGAGCTCCATGTCATTCCTTGTGGTTTGGGCAAGTAGTACTCAACCAAGAGACTCTGGAGTTGTGTGGTTGGGCACCGCTGTGGCGAGGGTACAGAGATGGAGAGGTGGGATGATTCATGGGTTGGGGAGAGAGGTAGATCTAGGGAGGAGAGGGTGATTAAGAATGGACTGATGTGAATGACCAGCTGACCACCCAAGTCCAGGGAGATGTCTGGCCCTGGGCTATGACCAAGGGCCAGGTCTTGGTTCCGGGCCCTTGAGCACCCAAGTGGGCCTGTGTCGATACTTGTGGCTCCTGTCACCACTGGGGGCCATGCAGGGGCCTGTGGTCTGGGCTGCCACTTGGGACCTTGGTGTTTGAGGTCTGTGTTGCCATAGGGGCCATACTAATCTGTGGCTATAGTGAAAACCTGGCCCGAGATATTACCAAAGACCATGTCTGGATCTGTGGTCCTGTGATAGCTAGAGTCTATGCTGATGACCCTCGCCAGTGTTGCCACCAGGGGCCACATGGATTCCCAGTGTCTGGATCACAACCTGTGACCATGTTGGTGTCCAAGGGCTGTGATGCCACTGGGCCAAGGCTGTCAATTGGGGCATGGTATCATCTTAACCAGGGCTGAGGCTGAGGGACACACTTGCGTGGAGGACCAACCACACCCAGGGTCTGATGTTTGTGATTCCTGAGACCATTGAAGACCATACCAATCCCAGGGCTTAGGCTGTACCCTAGGGCTATGTTGGTGTCTGAGGGCTGTGCTGCTTCAGGAACCATGCTGGTCTGGTGATCTATTCTGCCACCTGGGACCATGGTAACATTTGGGGCCTGGCTGCTTTATAGGACCATGTATGGTTCCATGGACCTTTCATACCAGGGTCTTTATTGATGTCTGTGGCCCATATTGCCACCAAAGGCCACATAGATGTCCCTATAGCCATGAGAGAGTACCTGAGGACTGTGCTGCCACCAGAGGCATCCTCATCTGAGTGGCCTGCACTTGTCATTCTGCCTGAGCAGCACACTGGAGTTTACCCTGTTGTCAGGGCTGCAGGTGAGCCAGCCCCGAGGATGTGAGATCAGAAGCACTGGCCCTGCCACTTTTTTGAATACTCCCCTACAACAATCAGGAGAGAGAGTCTTACACCTTGCCCAGGCAGAACAATGCAGCTAGTCTGGGTGATGTGAGGGGGACCCGAATCTGAGGGCCCCAGAGCAGGAAACAGACCCGGTCCCTTGCTGTAGGCTGTACTGGGTGAGCTAGCCAAGGCTGTGCTGGAGAGCTTCCTGGGGTAGTGTGATAAGGAAAATCTAGAGAACTGGCCAACTCAGCTACCACTCAGGCCCAGAGCCAGGGCTATGAGTTGGCCCACCCCAATATCCAACAAATCCATTAACTGTTGGAGCATGTGAAAGGGATGAATCTACAGATCCAAAACAGCAGGATTTCCATGACACAAGACAACAGGGAAATTCTAAGTGAGCCCTGGTGAAAGCCCATCATTTGTGGAATAGCAGAAACCAGAGGTCTTGAGCCAGACCACTGACCAGGCAATGAACACTTGCAAGCATAGATAAATGGACTAAAGGGCAAACTGAGTTATTCAATGAGCCACACTACAGCTTCTAGGACAAGATTCTTCTTTTTGTTGTTTTTTTATTTTGTTTTGTTTCTTTGCTTGGTTTGGTTTTAATTTTTCTTTGAAATTTGGTTTTGATTGAGGGGGGTTGCAAGGGCAGAAAGCAAATGCAAGGAGATGGGAGATAAGCAGATCAGAATGAATAATGTGAAATCTGCAGAGAATCAATAAAAGTAAAACAACAACAGCAACACAAAAAATAAACTAAGAAAACACAGAACCATGTGAGTGTGCACACCACACACCAGTGCTGTGGGATAATGTTCTTGTACCCTGTAAAGATTTGTCACTTGTATTGGTTTAGTAAAATGCTGTTTGGCCAGTAGCCAGACAGGAAGTATAGATGGGGTAACCAGATTAGGAGAATTCTGGGAAGAGGAAAGGCTCAGTCTGCAGTCATCATACAGACACAGAGGAAGCAAGATGAGAATGCCTCACTGATAAAAGGTACCAAGCCACGTGGCTAATACAGACAAGAAATTATGAGTTGCTATAAGATATAAGAGTTAATAAGAAGCCTGAGCTAATAGGCCAACCAGTTTATAATTAACGTAAGCCTCTGTGTGTTTCTTTGGGACTGAACGGCTGTGGGAATGGGCAGGACAGAAACCTCTGTCAACACACCAGGGATAAGTCACGCAGAAATTTTCACTGTAGTTTTTGCATCCACATAATCATCCTCTGTGATCAGAACTACATGTATTTTTTTTAATGCTCAGCAGTCATTAATGTAAACCTTTCCTGATAGGGAGTCAATTTTGGCTTCTCTACAAATTATACATTTAAAATAAAATTGAAAACTTTTTGTAGTGGGTTGTGAAGAATTGTGGCTTTTTGTTGTAGGAACTCAACCACTTTAATCTGTCAACCCAGAAGAATTTACCATTCTTAAATATTTTCCATTCCATAGATGTATAGTTCAAGCTGGGACTTTCTTCCGTATTAGCTCTATCCTGTCTCTGGTATATGGAATGCTTTGCCCTCGTTGTTCTGGTCCCCTTACAAAAACTTGTCATGGTGCCCACCTTTCCACAAGAAAAGGCAATATAACCTTGCCCTGTTTTTTGTTTTGGTCACAGGTACATTAGAATTAGATGAATTCAAAGTGTGTGACTTTACACATGTCATGCAAGTACCAATTCATCTTGCTTACTCTATAATCTTAATTCTGAACTTCCATTTAGTTCACTCATTGTGCTGGTAGTTTGGTTGTATATTTAAAGATTTTAATAGAAATAAAAAATTATAAAGTAAGTCAACCAAAATTTAGGCCATTTTAAGGTGATGCTCACTGTAATATTTACTTGGGGTATAATGAAGGGCCAAGCCAAGGGGACCTTCTGCATCCTTGAGTTTGTAGTGATGTTTCTTGAGTGGGATTAGTGAGGATTTGAGGAGGCTGGATATATCCTGGATCATCACAAATCAGAGTATTCCACAGATCATGATAGTTGCAGGTTACTCTGCGTTATCACAATCTTTCAAAGAGAAGAAGCTCCTTTTTGGCTCAGAAGGTGTTGTAGATGTTGTACCCATCAGGGATGCTATGCCATGCAGCAGTAACAGTTATCTTGTTAATTCCAGTCACAACTATCAATTTCATTTCTGGATCATGCTATACAGCCACCTTGAATTAATGGGGCCTTAGGTTTTATAGTCACTGGCATCTAGGCTGATTGTGGTGGTTTGAATAAGAATGACCCCTCTAGGTCATTCATTTGAGTACTTAGTCACCAGGGAATAGGACTATTTGAGAAGGATTAGGAAGCCTGATCTTGTTGGAAGAAGTGTGTCACTGGACGTGGGCTTTGAGATTTCAAAAGCCCATGCTATACCCAGTCTCTTTCTCTCTGCCTACAGGTCAGGCTGTAGAACTCTCAGTGTCTTCTCCAAAACCATGTCTATATGTGTACGACCATGTTTTTTCTATGATGATAATGGACTACCCACTGAAACTGTAATAAGGCCCCAATTAAATACTTTCTTTTGTAAGAGTTGCCTTCATCATGGTGTCTCTTCATAGCAATAGAGCAGTGACCAAGAAGGAGCTGTCACCAGGGAGTGAGGCACTGTGACAGGCCTGACCATGTTGTTTGTTAGAGGAATATGGAAGACTTTGAGACTTTGGAGTAGAAAAGAGGCTGAAAACTTTAAGCAGGGATTAATGGACCATGCTGGTAGGAACATGGAAGGTTGTTGTCCTGAAAGCAATGTAAATTGTGACAATTAGGCTTAAGAGGTTTCAGAAGTGAAAAATATTGATAAGTGGTCTCCAGATCATCTTTCTGATATTTGGGCAAAGAATATAGCTTCTTTCTGTCCTTGTCCTCAAAATCTGAATGAACTAAATTGAAAAATTTGGGATTAATGGCCTTGGCAGAGGAGATTTCAAGACAGCCTGCTATCGACTCTGTCATGCAGTTATTAGTGGTCTTTCACATGCAGATCTATAATGAAAAGGAGCAAGCTGAACAAAGAGAAATATGAAATGTATAGTTTGAGGAGAATAGGATTACCAAGAAGTATGTTTCAGTCAACAAGACAATGAGAAAATAGAACTGCCCTACACTGATCCAATTATCTAAATCACAACCCAACAAAGCAGGGGTGTAACAGACACTTGAAGCCACAGAGAGGCCAGGAGTGGGTGCTTCCCTCAGGACCTCATCCAAAATCTAAGGACCAATGTGGTACCCAGAAAGACATTGGGTGTAATAAGCAGGGGTCAGAAGAAAAGACAACAAATGACATAGAAAGGAACTTAAACCATTTTAAAAGAGAAGAAGTACTTAGAGAAAGAACTCAATGAATGCTTTAAAGCTAATAACAGCTGAGTGGAATGAAGTAGAAAACAAAGACTAGTGGAAAAGAGGAAACAAACTCCTTGAAAACAACACAAACCATAAGGCAACGTTTAGATTTGAAGAAGAGGATGAGAAAGGACAACACCAAGAGAAGAGCTGAACGTACCAATAAAGTGACTGATGGTGAACACAAGATGCCTAGGATCTCACAGTGCAGGGCATGTGTACAGTCTTTGAAGAATGCTGCTCCTAAATGCCTCATCTTATCCAGGTCACAGTAAAGGATGTGACACTCTCTACATTGGTTTCATAAATACATGTAACATTAATAGAAAACCTAACAGTGACAGTTTAAAAATGAAAACAACAAAATGACTACACTTAAGAAAGAGGCAGGCAGATCTCTGTGAGTTCAAGGCCAGCTTGGCCTACAGAACAAATCCCAGGACAGCCAGGGCTATGCGGAGAAATCCTGTTTTGAGAAACCAAAATAAAAAACAAAAAACCCCCAAAACCAAACCAAACAAAACAAAAAAAGAGAAAGAACATCAGTTCAAATGGTTGTCCTTAAAATATTTTCAAATTGCCTAGAATTGGCCATCATCCTTCAGCTTGGTAAAGTAGGCCTCATCACAGAATCCACAGATGAGTGTTAAGTATCTATTAACTCATTCAGTCAACATAAAAGACAGGAAACAGAATGGAAGTGCCACACTGGAGGTGTCACAGATACAAATAAAGATGTTTAACATCTACCTCTGATTGAAATATTCTCCCAGAAAACTGGAAGGAATGGGAGATGTTTTCACCTCCAAAGCAACACAAACTCAGAAACAACAGCTTAAAGCCCATGGAGCTATTCTTACTGAAATAAAAATACGTCAAAATGCTTTGCTACTATTAGTGAGCACGTTTTTGAAGTCTTGCTAATGCAACGAATATGAAAAATAAATAATAATATGAAATATGTAACATCAAGAGCTACCAGAACAGCCATGACCTATAAGTGACATAGACTTTTTTGGGGGGAACTAGTGAAACAACCTTGAATGAATATATTCATTTATTTCAAAATGCACTGTATTAGCCAAAGATGAATGGTTCCTATACATTCATACATTTGAATGTTTAGTCATCTGGGAGTGACACTATTTGAGAGGGATTAGGAGGCCTGGCCTTGTTGGAGTAGGTATGGTCTTATTGAAGGAAGTGTGTATCACTAGGGGTGGGCTTTGGGATTTTCAGAAGCTCAAGTCAGGCCCAGTGCTCTCTCTTCCTGCTGCCTGCAGATCCAGGTGTAGAACTCTTAGGTATTTCTCCAGCACCACGCCTCTCTTCTTGCCACCATGTTCTATGCTATGATGACAATGGACTAAACCTCTGGAACTGTAAACAAGCCCCAGTTAAATGATTTCTTTTATAAGGGTGCCATGGTCATGGTGTCTTCTCACAACAGAACACTGACTAAGACATACATATGCTTAGTCTTATTTAAAAATTTTATGAATATATTAGACCATACAAATTATATATATGAGTAGAATCCCATATAATATCTGACACATGCATATACTACAAATTATTTAAATTAGGTCAAACATATTAATTCCTTTAAGCAAGGTTAAATATATTTGTCTCTTTAGATTTTAAAAATTAACTGATACATTAAATAATATATCAAGAAGAAATATATTAACCTTTATACTATCAGAGTTCAGTAGAACATTCATTGTAGAATCAGTAGAACAATGAATGTTCTACTGAACTTTGGGAAATATTTATGCTTAAAAGAGTGGGGACAATCACCTCAGGACAGTGGAGTTATCTAGTACTTATAGAGTTGGGTTGGAAACCCTGAATTGAGTCTACTTCTCCAATGAATTTAAAAAACTTCTCAGAGTTAAGAGAGTGATACTTGGAAATGGGCATTCTCTCTCAAATTATGTTACAAATGATTCCAAATGAAAATTTATATGGGACAGCCTTGTCTTGTTGGTCTGTGAGGTCCTTGACCAGCAAGAGGCCCTGCTCCTGAACTGAGGAGATCCAGCTGGAGGGGTAAGTGTGTGCCCACCCTGCCAGCGGGATGACCCAGGAACGGAGTACAGGCACCATCCAATTCCCTAAACTTTCTGGCCATTCAGCGGGGCTTCTCCCAGGATACTGGCTTTCTCCATTTATCCCATCCCAGCTTGCCCCCAAGCACCCCTTTCCATCTGCAGGGTCCTAGGATCCCCCAACTCAGCCTGCTCCGGGGCTGAGGATCTGGGGACCCAGTGGTGAGGGCAACTGCTGCAGGGGTTTCTTTATTCCACACGGCCCTGCACCCACCAAGCCTGTCCTTATATCTGCGAGGTCCTTGGCCAGCAAGAGGCCCTGCTCCTGTACTGAGATTCATCTGGAGGGGTAAACGTGTGCCCGGCCATCCAGCTGGCCATCCTAGGAATGGAGTACAGGCCCCCTCCAACTCTACCAGAACTTCCAAGAAGAGCTGATACCTATACTCCTTAATGTGTTTCACATAATAGAAACAGAAGAGTCCATTGCCAAACTCTTTTTATAAAGCTACAGTTACCCTGATACCAAAACCACACAAAGACTCAAACAAGAAAGAGAATTACAGACCAATCTCATTCATGAACATCGATGCAAAAATTCTCAATAAAATACTGGCAAACCAAATCCAAGAACACATCAAAAAAATTATCAATTATGATCAAGTAGGCTTCATCCCAGAGATGCAGGGCTGGTTCAACATATGAAAATCTATCAATGTAATCCATCATATAAATAAACTGAAAGAAAAAGACATATGATCATTTCATTAGATTCTGAAAAAGCATTTGACAAAATTCAACACCCCTTTATGATAAAGGTCTTGGAGAGATTAGGGATACAAGGGTCATACCTAAATATAATAAAAGCAATATACAGCAAGCCAACAGTTAACATCAAATTAAATGAAGAGAAACCCAAAGCCATTCCACTAAAATCAGCAACAAGACAAGGCTGTCCACTCTCTCCATATCTCTTCAACATAGTGCTTGAAGTTCTAGCAATAACAATAAGACATCATAAGGAGTTCAAGGGGATTTGAATTGGAAAGGAAGAAGTCAAACTTTTGTTATTTGCAGATGATATGATAGTGTACATAAGTGACCCCCAAAACTCTATCAAAGAACTCTTACAACTGATAAATACCTTCATTGATGTGGCAGGATACAAGATCAACTCAAAAAAATCAGTAGCCCCCCTATACACAAAGGATAAAGAACCTTCATCGGCAATGGATGGAGATAGAGACAGAGACCCACATCAGCGCACTGGACTGAGCTTCCAAGGTCCAGTTGAAGAGCAGAAGGAGGGAGAAGATGAGCAAGGAAGTCAGGACCGTGAGAGGTTGTTCCACCCACTGAGACAGTGTGCCTGATCTAATGGGAGCTCACCAAATCCAGCTGGACTGGGACTGAAAGAGCATGTGATCAAACCAGACTCTCTGAATGTGGCTGACAATGGGGGCTGACTGAGAAGCCATTGATTATGGCACTGGGACTTGTTTCTACTGCATATACTGGCTTTTTGGGATCCTGGTCTGTTTGGAAACACACCTTCCTAGGCCTGGATGGAGAGGGGAGGACCTTGGACTTCCCACCAGGCAGGGTACCCTGTCTTCTCTTAAGATTGGAGAGGGAGGGAGGAGGGGGAGTGGGGGAGTGGGAGGGGAATGGGAGGAGGGGAGGAAGTGGAAATTTTTGAATGGAAAAATAAATAAATAAAAAAAGAAAAAATGATATGGGGTATTTTGAGAGTGAGAGATAGGTGGGAACAATTAAATGTTTTTTTTTTAAATGTCATAGAATCAATAGATTCCAGAGAGTAATCACATTTCTGGAGCATTGTAGCTGTCTAACTTAATCTTTACAAAATTCCAAATCTCAGTTCAGGCTCAGAAAGTGTGCTGGCTAGCTTCACGTCAACTTGACACAATGTGAACTCGTCAGAGAGGAGGGAACCTCAATTAAGAAAATGCCTCCATAAGATTGGACTGTAGAGAAGCCTGGAGGGCATTTTCCTAATTAGTGATTAATGAGGGAGGGCCCAGCCCATTGTGGTCATCCCTGGGCAGGTCACCCTGGGTTCCATAAGAAAGGCTGAGTAAGCCACGATGACCAAGCCAGAGCAGCCTTTGCATCCACTCCCGCTTCCAGGTTCCTGCCCTGCTTGAGTTGCTTTCCTAACTTCCTTTGATAATGAGCATTAATGTGGAAGTGTAAGCCAAATAAACCCTTTCCTCCCCAACTTTCTTTTTGGTCATGGTGTTTTGTCACAGCATTAGAAACCCCAAGGCAGAAAGGGATCCTTTACAGAAGTCACCCAGTGGGTGGCTCTGGAGCTTCAGTGCAGGCTAAAGAGCTTAATGCAGGGATGAGGACTTCTAAATAACTGTGCTGTACACTGCACGGTCAATTGTATTTGGATTTCCTACATCCAGAATCATGGCTGAAGAGATGGTTCAGCAGTTAATAGTGTGTACTGCTTGCAGAAGACCCAAGTTTGCTTTCTATCATCCATGTCTGGTGCCTTACAACCACCTGTAACTGTTCCAGCCTAAGAGGAATCAGCACCCTCTTCTGACCTTCACTGGCACCTGTACACACGCGCGCGTGCACACACACACACACACACACACAAACAGAGATAAAGAATAAGAATAGAGCCTACAGAAAGAAAAGTTTGCATAAAATAGTGTTATATTGTACTTAAGGTCTATTCAAACAGGAAGTCTCAGGATTTTTGTTTGTTGTTGTTATTTTTTAGTTTACAGTTAATATTTATTTATTTTATTTTCATGTGTATGTGTTTTGCCTTCATGTATGTGTATGTGCCCCACATATACATACAGGTACATATGCCTGTACCCATGGATGTCAGAAGGGCATAGTATCCCCTGGAACTGTATTTAGAGATGGATTGGAGTCACCATGTGTGTACATGGAACCAAACTCAGGTCCTCTGGAAGAGCAACAAGTGCTCTTGAGCAGTGAGCCACCTCTCCAGCCCCTGTCTTCATTGTTTTGAGACAGAGTCTCACATTAGTTATGTAGCTATGAATGACCTTGAGTTCCAGATTCCTCTGCCTGCCCCTCCAGAGAACTGGGATTACAGGTGTGTCCTCATTTCTTTGCCTACTCTGAAATAGCATACCCATGGAAGGCTGCTTAACCATGCTTGGTTAAGAGGAAAAAGTTGCACTCTGAAGCGTAAAGAGCTCTCTTTGCCCAAATCAGTCCTTTCGGTTTTGTATCCAGCCTACGTGTTACATCTATAACAGTATAGCCTGAGTATAGAAAACAGAAAAAGGCATAATATATTTTGTGTAAATATTTATATTTGAAATATTGTGTAGACAATGTGGAATATTACTATTCTAAAATATTAACTGTGGCCAATGCAGAATTATGTTCTTATTGTTCATATCTTCTGCAGTCAATTAATTCTCTTCAAACCAGAAGCATTTAAAAAAAAAAGAATAGCTCCTTTTAAGTTGGATAATATAGTAAGTTTAATTCATTTCCCCAGTTTGAATTTATAATGAAAAATCAGGCATATATTATACATATATATATATATATATATTTGGCATATTTGGGTGATTTTATTTGTGAAATCTGCCAAATCCAATAACCTTGCTTTTTAATATGCGATTGGAAGGTGAAAACAAGAATTGTCATATGGGAACCAAAGGAAATTCTACCCTGCATTTACTTTAGAAATGGGTCTTGTCACCTTGGGAGGCTGTTTTAAGGAGCCTTGGTTTTCCTCGGAAAGACAAAACCGAGGTGCTCCTTGGCTGGGGTTCCTGGGCTCGGCAGGGCAGCCCGACTCTCTGGCACCCCGTTGCACACAGGCGCATTCTGTGATTGTGCGAGGTCCCTGCAAGTGCCCAGTGCCGCATGCTCTCCAGGCGCAGATCTCCATGTTAACACGGTTTTTAGCAAGACCTTAAATGCTGACTTCCGCACAGCCGCTCTTGAGCTCGCTCCTGCCTCTCCTGTTTCCTTTTTGTTTGCTGCTATAAAACTGAACAAATGGGACCCAGGGACTTTGGCAGGGCTCCAAACCCGAGTGAAACGCATCCCAAATTGGCCCCTTGCCCAAAAGTATAATTTTCAGCTGTGAGCTGCCCTTAATTTTGAAAATCATCCTGTAGCTTCAGGTTTTGAGAGGCATAGCGGCATTGTGTCTGTTCTCCAGGCACCCGGCTCTTGAAAAACGAAAACAAACACCATCTCTTGCTTTGTCTTCGCATCAGCTCAGATTCTTTGACTAGAGGATTCTGGAACTAAAGACGTTCAAATGTACAGCCCACTTGCTGGCCCAAATACCTAGTCCTGTCAGCTTGCAATTGGAGCCCGCCAGGATTCCCAGCTTGATTCCCCGGGTGTCTTAAAACTAGATTTCTCTGCTTTTATTAACAGCAACAGTCTTACTATCAGTTTCAAGTATGTTGGGAGGACTAACAAATTGTTCTGCAATCAAGGTTAGCAACTGACAACACGTCATTAGTAAACAGGACTACGGTATAAAAGCACCAATAATGTGCACATTATGGCATTTTATCAGGCTGCATAGGGTAGGAACTTTCCAGCACCAACTCAGTATATGCTTTTATTGTTCAGCGAAGAGTCTTGGTTTCTTGAAGTTCAAGGCAAATGCTTGTGGCTCTAAGACTCTCTTTTCTGCAGGTTATGTCTGTAAGAACTTGAGGAATTTTACAAGTGTTACTTTGCCGTTCATATTTATTAGAAGTAAGAGGTGCTAGTTTTCTGTTCGATCAAGTAAACATCTTGCCTGGTATTCTGACTGAAAATGTTTTGATGAAATTCCACTGGCCAATGTTACAGTATCTTTTATTCTCCAAGTTGAAAAACAAATGCACCGAAGTGGAATTACTAATGGTTTTGAATTAGTCATTCAGATACATACAATATAGTGTTTGGAATCAGCCACTTCTGACTTCCCAGTCTCTGACTGCAGAGGTTAACCCATGCAGAGGCTAACCCGTGCAGAAGCAGCTCATAACCATTAGCAAGTGTCATTCACTATTTGCCTGAACCATGTCTCACGGTCTCTGAACCCGTGTCCTTATCCAACAATATGGAAAACTCGTCTCCTTTTGCAAGGTGGTTGTGGCATGCTTTGCTTTAAGATTATAAAAATAATAGAAGCTTGCTCTAGAAAATTGAAGCATTTAATTTGTTTTTCAGCCCCTTTCCTTTCATGAATTTTGGGGGAAAAATTCACATTCGATGAAACAACAACAGCAGCACTTTCTCAGCTCCGGGGCTGGGAAACCATCTCTTACTGTTGGCTGTCTGCAGTGTTTTGGAACTGCGGAGAGTGCACGGCAAACACTTCCGTCTCCAATTCAGTATTTCAGGTATTATAGATGGTCCTTTGTTCCATGTTCCCACCTTCCTTGCCTTTTTTGGATTACTGATTTCCTAGGGCTACATTTAAACTCGTTTATTGGCTCATTTGTTATGACACATTTGTGCTTTGTTTTAGTGTTTGTTGTGTGAGTCACAGCCTACCTTGGAATTCCATCTTAGCACCTTGTGCAGAGTGCATGGACTTGGCAGTAGTGCGCCTCTTTCTCTCTTGCCCTGTGTGCTATCTTTGCTGCATATTTTTCCTCTATTTATGTTATAAATACTTCCATGTATTGGTTTTGTTTTAGAAAAATCAGTTCTGTTTTAAAGATAAAAAGCTGAGATGTTAAATAACACAGAATTTCTATTTCAGCTTATTTTGAAAGATAAAATATTATCCATTCCCTAAATTCTTTTATATTTGACCACACATTTACCATATCCATTGATCTTTATCCTATGGACAGTGTCAGATCTCCAACACGTATTTTAAAAAATTATTTTACATCTGCCTAAAAGGATGTTTAAGTTCATTGCAAAGCTGGCTCTGGAACAGGAGTTGTCTCTCCCACTTCAGAGCCAAGCATATCTGTCTCAAACTGTTCTCTGAGACCTCTTGTCTAGGGTTGGGCTGACCCTCCGACTGTGATAAGGAGAACAGCAGAGCAGTCGATGAGGAAAAACATCACGTCCTTGAGAACAGCTGGAAGGTAATCCATTACCAACAGATGTTACCATTTTTATTCTGTGATAGAAAAGTGTCTTCAGTAGAAAAGTGGGAAGCTCAGTCATGAGGAGCAAGCTTAGTCTTGAACTCCAGCTGGCTGCCTCAGCAGGGCTTCCCCAGTCAATTTCCAGGGGATGTGTTGAGCTCCCATTTGTTGATGATTTACCATCTATCTATCTATCTATCTATCTATCTATCTATCTATCTATCTGTCTGTCTGTCTGTCTGTCTGTCTGTCTGTCTGTCTGTCTGTCTGTCTATCTATCTATCTATCTATCTATCTATCTATCTATCTATCTATCTATCTATCCATCCATCCATCATCTAGAGCACACACTGACTGCATTACTTCTATTACATGGTGTTTGCAGTTCTCCCCACTCACTGATTCTCTATTTATTTATTTTAGTCATTTTTGGGGATTTCTTTTTCCGTATCTTCACAATCATTATTCTTTTCTTTTTATATTATCTAAATGCAGTTGATATCATCCAAGTAGTTGTCCTCGTAGACACTGTAGTTTCCATCTCTAGAAGTTCTGTGTGGGTTTTAGTGTCTTGCATGCTTCTATTTAAAATGTTTCATGTTTCTTTTGCATATGGAATATGATTGTGGCAGTTTCTATTCCACTCATCAGTGTCATTTTGGAATCTGTTTTCACTGGTTACTGGTACTTTATTATAGACCCTATCTTCCTGCTTCTTTGGATGACCACTGCTTTTTTTTTTTTTTAAACTAGATACCAGATTATGTGATCTTTATTTCAGGAATTTCTAAGTTACTTTTCTCGCTGCTAAGACACAATACCTGAGAAGAAGTTAAAAGAGGAAGGGCTTACCTTGGCTTTGTGGTTTGAGGACACAGCCCATCATGGCAGAGAAAGCATGGCGGTGCAAGCATGAAGTATCTGCTTCACTGTGTCTGAAGTCAGGATGCAAGAAGATATTAATGCTGGTGTCTTTGTTTTTCCTTTCTGTTTGGTCCAGGGCCCTAGTCTATGCAATGGTTCCCCACCCCATCCAGCTACCTTTTAACTCCAGCTGGAAGCTCTCTGACAGACATGCCCACCATTTTTTTTATAACCCTGGGTTTTGCCCAGCTGGAAACATTAACCATGGTGGTGGACGTCAGGTTCCTTTAGCTTTGTGCTGGCATGCAGTGAAATAACTCTGAAACTGCTTGGGTTTTACCTGACCAGGTAGGGCTGGAGTAGCTTTTAGACCACAGTTCTTTTCCTTGCACTACCGAGGCAGTGGTCTTCTGTTTCTCCATGTAATGCTTCACTAGTTATATGGTTTCTCCTTCTGGCTGGTGGTGGAGGCAAATTATTTAAATCCTCATATTTTGTATGAGACTCTTTATATATAAGCACATCATCTACACCACTCCAGCCCCTTCCTTCCCATATCCAGCATCTCTTGTGTCCCTCCGTGTGTGTGGGAGGGCACACTTTTAAACTGAGCTCCTATCATTGGCTAAGCCTGGCGCACAGTCTGTACACTTTGTTTTTATTTTGCAAGTATCTGTTGAGTCTGAAGTATTATGGATGTGTTGAGGATCAGAGAATATATAGGGTTTCCTCTACATCACTCAGCCAGGAAATAGCAGAACACAGACCCAAATTCCCCTGTTAAATTCTCTAATCTGAGGGGGTGGGGCAACGTTCTGATTTCAAGCTATGACACTATAGTCTGTAAATGTGCTGGGTTGTAGTCATAGCTATCCTGGGATGCATGAGGCTCTGCGACACAGGCTGGCCATGCCTGCTGAGACAGTCCTGTCCACAACCATGGACAGTTTCTTCACACATGTGTGTTGATTAACATACACCTTAAGGAACACCAGCAACCTGTTTCTTTCCAGCTCCCAACAACAATCTCTGACAAATGAAGCTTTCACCCCTCACAACCTCTCTTTCTGAATCCTGGCCTGGTCTGGCAACCCTCTGGGAAGTCAGCTGGTGTGACTGCGTGGTTCACTCCATTTGAGTCCCTTCCCCTTGAACACTGTCCTGTTCTGTCTGTTGTTCAGTGTCTAGAAGCACTGCTTAGGACATCTTGACAAGTTACTTTGTTGTTGTTGCTGTTTTGTGTGTGTGTGTGTGTGTGTGTGTGTGTGTGTGTTTTCAATGTAGGTGATAAAATCTGGTTTCTTTTCTTCCAACTGGATGCAAATGGAAGTACTGTTAGAGTAGGTTATTAGAAATTATATATAAACTTCAGAGAATATATTAATCTGAAATTATAAGCTTGTAAACAGAGAGCCCAAAAAATAAATCACAAAATGTATTCTTTTCCACTTTATTTTGATTTAAAAAAAGTCCATCAGGGCCTACTAATGATTAGCAACAAATTAATTTTAACATCAAAATAGACTTAGAAACGAAACTCTATTCTGAATCTGTTCTTTTCATTTAATATTCATTTAATATACTCAGATCACCCACTGTAAAACAAGAGAAATGAATTTAATCTACCTTTTGCTTTGGTACTCAGTTGGCATACAGAAGAGGAAGGATGAGTAAGTCTCAGCATGCTCTTAACACTCCTAAGACGGAAGCAGGATGAAGATCTGTGTATATACAGGGAATGCCACCAAAGTCTAATGCAGGGAATCCTAAATATTTTAGTGGCTATTACTGGGTAAAATATACATTTGTGGAAGATGGAAATATGTTAATTGACAGAAATAGAAGACAGAAAATGATGATTTTTTTTTGTGAAGATTCAGAGATGAATGCCTTAGCTGAGAGAACTGCTGGATACGTACATCCTTCAAACTATGCTTCTGGCTCAGAGTCGCGAGCAGATTCCTGCCACCCAGGATTGCAGGCCTAGCTAACATCATGGTTCCAGAACCCCGACTCATGACCACCATAATAGGCCAGACAAGGGTGGTATACCAATGACTTAGTCACTAGTGATGACTTTCTCTGCCTTAGGAGAAGTTTGAGGAAAGGCTGGTGAAACGTGCTTTGCGATGGGGAAAGGAAAGAGCACCAGGATGGTTTTCCTGGGCAGGGGAGCCAGGCACTCCTCGGTTTGGCAGTGTTCCTTTTCTCTCGGTGACGGTTCTGTGGAAAATGTTTTCATGACTGGCGTCAGATTGCCTCCTTAGGCTTTGTGGTGGCCACTAGGGATTAAGATGGACCAACGGCCCTGGTCCATGTAGGGATTGAAGGTACAGAGTCAAGAGCAACCTACCATGCTGATGATTGACTTGTTTGGATTGCCACCAAGAAGGGATAAACCACCCAGAGGGGCTGAGAGAGCAAGAAAGAGGCTGAGAAATCTTTAAACAGAGTATAATTACAAAAACTTGTAGAAAACTTGTAGAATACTTATACCGTGACTCGTACAGGATTGATTTTTTGTACTGAAGCTAAACATTTTGCTGTTTAATGTAATAGATTCCATTGACATTCTTCTTACAATAACAAAGCAGATACTGTATACAAAGGAGCTAAACGCATGGCTGTTAGAAAAAGAAAACAGACCAAATATAGCAACTGGGGTATTGCCCTTAAAGTCAGTATTAGTTAAATATGCATGCATATATTTAAACTCACTAAAGAAAGGACAATCATTGTGCATTTTAAGTAAGTTGGAAGTGTTCATTTTATAAATAAAGCATTCAGAAAGTATTTTTTCACATATGGGAATCCAATCTACATGGTAAAATTCCATATTATTTTCATGTTTTAAGTTCTGATAAGTCTTAATATAAAGATTTTAGTCATCATCATGAGAATAAGTATTTTCACATTATCAATGAGTTGCTGAAAATTAAATAGTATTTTCTTTTTAAAATCTAGTTTATTAGGCCAGGAGGTGGTGGCGCATGGCTTTAATCCTAATCCTGGCACTCAGGAGGCAGAGGTAGGCAGATCTTTGTGAGTTTGAGGCCAGGTCTACAAGAGATAGTTTCCAGGACAGGCTTCAAAGCTACAGAGAAACCCTATCTTGAAAAACCAAAACAAGACAAAAACCCAAAAAATCTAGTTTATTAACATCTTAAATATTTATGTAACACACAGAATTCAATGTGACCCACTGATAAGTATGCTTACCTTTGTAATGAAGCATCAAATTTAACATGCACAGGCTTTTAATTGTTCAAATAGTGTCACTGTTATGGGACCTCATTCTGCCAATAGCCAGAATAGGGGTGCCAGTCCTAGGGCATGGTTTCTTGTCTGTGGAGGTGACTGCTTAAAAGGAGAGAGAGAGAGAGAGAGAGAGAGAGAGAGAGAGAGAGAGAGAGAGAGAGAGAGAGTTCGTTCACATGTTTTCTTGAGTAGTGAAGACAAGGTCAGGTGGCTTGAAGCAGTGTGTTCCCAGTTCCCAGCTCCCTTGGGCAGACAGAATGACTCTGCAACTGGTTACTACTTGTCCTGTATCCATGAATCTGCTTCCCCGTTGTACCCCTTAATAAATCACCCCTTAATAAATCTGCACACACACACACACACACACACACACACACACACACACACACAACCCTCTGTGGTTCATGTTACATGTCACTGCTGCATGTTCACCTGCTGTCATTGTCACCTACAAGCTGGTGTTGGTCCAGTTCAGTGAGAGGGTCTGGAACCTGGTGACCTGCTTTAGTAGCTGCTACCATGACGACCTGATCCTGCATACCACGAGGAGGCAAAGCACTATGTGCAGGCATTGGGAGATGCTGGCTGTTAATTTGACATCCAATCTTCTGGACAGTGATGGATGCCATTGAGCAGGTGTAGCTGTCATTGGTGAAGACCTGGCACCCCAGTGGGGGGGTCTGACTGACTTCAATAAGACAGAACCTGCTGCCAAGCATGATGAGACACAGGCAAAGATCTAGAGGCGTTCCTGCGACTTCCCACCACATCGATGGAGTCTGTTCATGTGGTCTTCAGCAACATCAGTAAGGATCGAAGGTATGCAGACCTCACTGAGGATCTGCTACTGTTCTGTGAGAACCTGCAGGACAATCCTGTCAGAGCACTGTCTTTCTGGAGAGAAGAAATTGACCCAGGATCAAGGAGCTGAAATGAGACTTGCAACTCATGGTAACAGCCTTACAGGCATCGTCAAGCACCTACATCAATGGTTCTCAAACTTCCTAATGCTTCCACCCTTTAATTCAGTTCTTCCTATTGTGGTGATGCCCCAACCATAAAATTATTTTCATTGTTACTTCATAACTGTTATTTTGTTACTATTATGAATCATAATGTAAATAGTTGTGGAGATAGAGGTTTTCCAAAGGGGTCATGACCCACAGGTTGAGAACCACTGATCTAGATGGTCTCTCAGAAGTAGCCATAATGGAGTTGAACTTGCCAACCAATATTTCTATTATCTATGAACTCACCAAGTACTTGAACGTCATCAATCCTATGCAGTTCTTTGGAGATAAAGAGCTCATACACAAAGCCATGGGCGTTGTGACTGTTTAGGGCAAAGTCAAGAACTGAAGGAGAGCAGATAGACGCCTATCCCAAGAACACCTCCCCTGCCTGTTCATGCCGCCTGCATCCTTCCCGACACTTGTTACATTGACTATATTTTTAGCTTCTTAAGTATCAGCTACAGATGGGGTCTGGTGGGACCTGTTTTTTGATCCCTTGCACCCACTCACTTCATAGAACATAGAAGAGCACTTCTGAGGTGCAGGGTCTTAGCCCAAGCCCAAGAAAAGCTCTTCTAATTCCAAAGAATTGCAGGTTTTCTTTGTGCTTTTTTTTTTTTTTTAACTAAGAGCATGTTTGGAAGAGTCCGTGGAGAAGTCATGTTGTAATATGACCAAAGAGGAGGAACTGGAACTCCTCCAATTTTGTCCCTGGAGCCTGTCCTGTGCTCTTCTGCACTTGAGTGACTGGGACTGTGGTCATTCCAGAAGAGGATAAATGCAACCTCTCTGGCAATTTGAAAAATACTGTTTCCTTCCTGGCCATAGAAGAGAGCAGTACCAGAAGGCTGGGATTAATTCTGAACTAAGTTTATATTTTAGATTTACTATTATAAATTATATAATGCATCAGTACACAAAAACCCCTTTGAGGGTTCTAATGGTGGCTGAAATTGCATCACACATGGACACCAGAAAATAAACTGTTCCTCACACTAAACAGGATACATTTACCTCCTGCTGTGTATCTTATGATCTCTCTGCTTTATTTTACAGTGGCAAAATGGCCCTTGATCATGTTCATGTGGGTCTTATATTGTCTCTTGAGTCATATTCCAGTTGTTTGACCCTACTGTGGATTCTATGCTCATTTTGAGCCTAACTGTACTAATGCTTGTGTCCAGATAAGTATAATAACATCTGTGTTCAATATTAAAACAAAACAGAAAGCCACCTGCTGAGAAGGGTTACTATTCTGTGTTATTTTGCCCAAATGTACTTAGAACCAATTGGCTCAGAGACACAAGTATCACCTACAAAGGATATCATGAAAGCATTTGACGTTGGTGAAAGAGGTTATTAGCTCTGTTGGTTTGCAGTGTAATTATGCTAAGTGCTGAGTGGTTTAAACTTATTCCTTCAGATCTTACTGTACGAAGAAAGACCAGCA
The DNA here is from genome assembly GCA_004026605.1 of Ondatra zibethicus. Taxonomy (NCBI): domain Eukaryota; kingdom Metazoa; phylum Chordata; class Mammalia; order Rodentia; family Cricetidae; genus Ondatra; species Ondatra zibethicus. Next base: position 31,480 of record PVIU01007376.1, read on the forward strand.
ATTTGAAGGAGATTAAGATAAGTTTGCGCCCCAAGACACTCGAACTGCAGGTCCAGATCTTTTTGACATTAGCCTCCCATCACAGTCTAGTAAGAATGTGGCTTAACTGGTGAGGCCCATGCTCCATTAGAGTCTTGGGAATCTCTGAAAAAATCTCTTATTATTAAAGATAACCTGGGGTTGTTATCTGAGACGGCAAGAGAATGATAGTAACCCTCACTTAGTCAATATGTTCTTGGAACACGCTGTCTAGCTGTCTCTACATATGCCATAAATAAGAAGTAGCCACTCATGATTTCAGATGAACACTGGATTTGTACCACTAAGGGCATGGAAGGGATGTGCTCAAGTATTGTGAAGACAGCTTGTCCAAAACTAAGAGCCTTAGCTGTGATGCCAAGGGGCTGAGTAAGGCATTTCCTGATAGATCAAAAGCAAGGAGTCACCCATTGTCGAAACACTGAAAAGTTTCAAGCAAACGGCACACAGCAAGAAAAACAAAACTAGCAGTCTGAGTGTTGGAAGAGGAGAGGACCTCTGACTGGCTACTGGTGATGATTGCCGCTGTGTACCTATAAAACACAAGACTGTCTGATTCAAAGTTATTAATAAAGCTAGCAGAATTTATTAAATTGTTCGAGTACCACAAGGCACTTCTGAATCAATAGTTTTACCATCTGCTAACAGTAACTACTAAAAATTGAAATGAAAAACAAATAACAGCTCCTCCACAATGGCTCAGAAACCATAAACTATTGGGAATGGATCTAATAAGAAAAATAAAATATTCATAAAAGGAAATACCATGGAACCATATCATATGCTCAGTTGCCATGTAAAATTTAACTTTAATTCAATGCTGCACAGGTTCTGAATACACACACACACACACACACACACACACACACACACACACACACAATGTATTCATGTGGTGGAGTTCTCACATCCAAACTAACTCCTTCATTGGGTACTCAGTGCAGGAAGCATCCACCCGTTTAATTACTACAGGAAAAAGTGGCTTCTCAGTTTCTTGTTCAGATATTACATCTTCTATGTTATCCTTCAGGGTCATTTAGATTTTTCCAGGATAATTTTACTTATAAGCAATTGTGACTCCAAATGCTGGTTTCGGAATCTAAACCTTGGGGAATGTTCACGGTGGCATGTGATTCTTCTGACGGACTCAAGGTGGGGTAGAGTGATGGAGCCTGATGCTATTGACTATTGAGATATTTTATATGAGAATCAAATGAGTGGCAGACAGGAAAGACGCAGAGAACCATCAAACTCTGCTACCTTCCCCTTCCCCGCTTTCATTACTGGAGGCGTGCTAAGGCAGGATGCTCAGGCTTGCCAGACAGCTGCCTCTCCTTTATTGCTTTTCTCCCGGGCTAATTGAGTTACAGAATCTCCATTATTAAGACAGCATGCCTGCCTTCAGACCTCAGAACTGCAGTAGCTCTCTGGAAACCAGACTTCAGGTGGTAAAGGTGGAACGTGCCAGCTTCCTCTGATGGGTACATATAAAGTGTTAGAGGCCACGCTTGGACTCCAGCTCTAGTATTGTCTTGACATGTGAACAAGGTGAGCAATTAATTGACTGAGGTGAGAAACAGGATATTACAAGGATAGGCCGCCATGAAGAAACTCTCTGGGCAAAATGTGAAGGTGAGGGCTCTCCTGAGACGACACTTGCCCAGCCTATGCCTTCTGTGCTGTTTTTTGCATGTTGTGTGCGAAGAGATGGTTGCTGGACACCCTGGGTCTGCTTCTCTATCTTGAGAATAATGAAAACCTCCAAATTATGTCAGGTAACGAATGCCACACATACGCCCTGGGGTCGACTACCACAATAGGGGAGAAAGCCTCCTGGCCAGCAGGATAGGAAACAACAAAGGCAGATGACAGGGCCCATTCCCAGGCGAGGGTAGAGACACAATGCCATCACATTCACAGTGCCCACTGTACTTTCTGTTTGCTTGTCTTTGACTGGACAAGCTGACTCTAAATATGGCAGTTTCCAAAAAGAATCGTTTAAAAAGAAGTATTGGAGGTCATTTGATCTGTCAGCTACAATCCGATGCTAAAGTTGCTATAATGATGCTTCTTAGAGACCCGGACATAGAGATGGAAAAGACAGCAGGAAAAACTGCGATGAGACTCTCACCGGCATCAGTCAGCAATGAATAACTTATCACAGGACAGGAGCTTCACGGCCGCTAGTTCAAACGCTGTGCAGCACAGCCACCATCTCCATGGAGCCTGCGGTCCGTAGGGCAAGCTACAGGCTCACCGTTTCCAAAGCCCAGAAAATGTTTAGCTTGTGAGGATGTCAGCATGGTTCATCTCATGGTGGGGTCCAAGAGAATCCTCTCTGAGGTGCTGCCTTAAGAGGAACTAGCTAGGTCAGCTGGGTGAGGGTGGCCATGCTGCAGCCCAGGGTCCTGAAAAGGGCATCACCCCACCTGGGCAGCATTAGGGTATACAGAAGCTCAAAAATTAATTTATTTCTTGGAGATTGTCCAGGGCCTTTTGAGGCCAAGAGAACTAATTTTATTTTAACACAGAGAAACTAATCGATTCCCTTAAGTTTCCTCATCTTTCCTCTATGTTCATTTATGGATTACTTTACAATATCCCTCTCTTTATCTCCTTGATGTAGAATAAGGCTTTAAAAGAAATGATGAAAAATATAAAAGTACTAAAATCTGTTTTACCATTGGAAATATTCTGTTTGTTTGACTTTTTTTTTTCTGTACTTGCATTTTTCAACTTTCCCTTTGTTGGTTTTCATATCTGTGCTTTGCCCATCAGAGCCCACCCAGCTTATATATCAATAAAAAATGTGTGTGCTGTTACTGTTCTGTTAGATTTTTTCATTATTTTTCAAAAGATCTGTCAAGTTAAAATTAATTGAAATTAATGAAAAAACTCATAGTAAACTATATATCAAAATGTGAAGTAAACATAAGAATATAATTCTGTTTTGCTCACCCTGCCTTAGCTGATTCTAATCAACTTTGAAACTCAGCAGTGACCTCTAGTAGCAGAGTTAGTTGGCTAGAGTAGTTTTATGGCAAACATAATCTAAGTTTGCCTTTGGACAATCAGAATATAGTAATGCTTTTTGAAATGCTATTAAATATTTCTTCAAAAATTACAAAAATACATATTTAAAGATGGCTCAGTAGGTAAGAGCACTTGGTGTGTGGGTGTGTGAACCTCTTCTGCTCCACATACATACATACTAACACACATACACCACATGCACACAACGTGCATATTCATCTACATATCCACACTAATAACAATAACAGATTTTATAATGTGTGTGCTTACCTTTATTTGATGTCTGCTTACACTCGTTCCAGTAATTTGTAGAATATGGACTTGTAGTTTCAGTGTTGCCGTGGTTTGAACCCATTCCCTAGGGTTCATGTGTGGGAGCATGATCCCCAAGGCAGCATTGTTGGCAGGTGTATTCTGATGGAAGGTGTCTGCTCTCATAGGAGGTTAATTTTCTTGTGCGTCAGCTGTCTTGGCCTTTGACTCCTTGTCCTTTCTTCCTATACACTCTTACTTGCTCCTCCAATTTCTGTGAACTGAAGGCCACAAGAACTCTTTATCAGAAACTGATCAGATGTAATTACCCAGTTTTGAAATATGAAGCTTTTGAGGCTCTTGAGACAGAGAGATGACTTTCTTTGTAGAGACCCACCTCTCAGGAATTCTGGTGTAGCAACAAAAATGAACTGAAATAAATGCAACTTAACTTATCATTGTCTTGCTGTTTTCTAGATTATTGATGTACCCGTCAGGTTCTCAAGAAGAATAGAATGGATAGAATTTAATTATTGTTAGGATTGCAGGTTGTTGTCCAGCTCTCCAGCAATGGCGGTCTTCCAATGGAAAGCCCTAGAATAGTTGTTCAGTCCGTGAGGCTAGATGTCTTAGCTGGTCTTTCAGTCTATGCTGGAATCCTGAGGAAGTGCCAAGCTTGAATGCCAGCGAAGGAATGACCTTGCCAGCAGGCAGGCAGAAGGAGAAAGCTTCCTTCTTCCATGTCCTTTATAAAGACTTCTACCAGGGGTGGCCCAGATTAATGGTGGCTCTTCGCACCCCAGAATATCTCTCTTCATGCCCTGTTACCATGAAACCCTGCCTGGACACATGAAACTTAAACAACAAACAAAACCTTCTTCTTCTAAGCTGTTTTACATGGGATAGTTTTGTCCTAGCTATGTATGAGTAACTAATACAGGTGGCATTTGAGAACCTGGTTGCTGATTTTTCTTTTTTAAGTTAAGGAGAGGGTCAAGTTTTCATTTCAAATGAGCAAGCCAATACTAGCCTGGTTATACCAAGAGAAAGATGGAAAAGAAAACCGTCTGGGGAATGTGTTCATGGTTCCCAAAAGAGGTGACTTATAGCCCTTTCTGAGGCTTGCTTATAAGGATGAGTTAAAAACACAAGTAGTCGCTGAGGAAGCTGCTGGGCTCAGAGCTGGTGTGGAGAGAGCAGGTGTGCCTCACAAGAAACTGGGGCCATTTGAGAGTGTGATCAGCAAGCATCACTAAATAGCAGCAATGCAGGTGAGGAAGTCAGGCCATGTTAACTAGGCACAGCACTGTGTAAAGCTGGTCTACGAATTCTGAGCAGTTTGGCAAATGTGTATCTACCGCAATAGGTTACAAGGTGGCTTCTGGGGATAGTAACAATGCTCTGTTGCTGTGAGCAGTAGGCATATGCTATTGGCAGGAAGGAATAAAGGTAAAAGACCCAGGAGGTGACAAGGATGGCTACTGCTCTGGGAGGTGTCTAAAAGCCTACTAGTTCTCAAATTCTGGTCCCAAAGAATCATCAGCATCATTCAGGCTTCAGTTAGAAAAGCAGATCCTTGGGTTTCATCTCAAGAGTTGAATGAAGAATCCTGGGAACAGGACTCAGCAAGCTCCCAGACAATTCCAATAGGCATTAGCATTTGTAAATCACTGCCTTAAGAGAGCAAGATGGATATATTAGTGTGGACCTGAAGTGAGGACTGAGGTAGAGATTCAGGTCTGTGTCCTGCATCATTTATTTGAAGTGGTCCTTGAAGCCACGAGCATAGATTAACTCCCTCATGAATATTATATTTAGTGAACAACAAAAGGTCAAGGCATGGAATCAGCTGAGGTGCCCACTGGTAGGTAAACAAACAAAGAAAATCATGCATATATAGATGATAGAGTTTTAATTTTTAAAAAAAGGGGATTCTGTCACTTGTATCAAGGATAGAACTGAAGAATATTATTGAAACAAGGTGAGGGAGTTGTGCTACAGCAAACATTACATATTCTTATTTGTGTGGACGCCTGCAGACTGGTCTCGGAGAAGCAGAGAAGACTGGCGGTCATTGGAGGATATAAAGGAAGAAAAGGTATGGGTGAGGCTGAGTAAGGGGTTCCAGGGTAGTGTGCTCAGGCAAAATGAACCTAACGTTGCACGCATAGTGGAATGACTCGAGTTTCTCTATATCCCTAAAGAGAAAGAAGAGAGAAACCTACAGCTTCCTAAGACAAAGAAATGATAAGTGTTCAACATAAAGGAAGTGCCCATTCTCTTGTAGTTTTCAGTGTACTGTACACACTGAATATGATGGATTTCCACCCAGTCATCACCCTGCATTGCAAAAAGATGTACAACTACTAAATGTCAATTTTAAAGTTTTCTGGAGGAATTTTGTTAAGTAAGAATATCTTATTTAAAAGAGCTGAAGCAAATATAGTAAAATGTCTGGAGTTTCTACACTTATGTGATGGATACTTTTGGGTTCAGCTAGATTACCCTCTTTAGGTCCAATTAAAATGTGTTATAAGAAAAACTATTTAAAATAAACTTTTAGGGCTGGCAAGATGACTCAGTGAGTGAAGGAGTTCTCTGCCAAGCCCAAAGACCTGAATTCTATCGCCAGAAGCCACATGGTGGAGAGAACCAACTCCCACAGGCTGTCTTCTGAGCTCCACATGCTTACCAGCACATGTTCATCTCCCCCAGAAGAAAGAAAGAACGTAACCATTTAATGAAATACCATCGCAATACAAGTTTTATAAGAAAGGGCAAGCATCACATATCTGGAATTGCGCCACATTTCAGGCACAGGTAGTAGTGAAGGACAGCTCTAGAGAGGACAGTGTGCCCCCCCTCCACATGAACCTGCACGCAGGAAATCTCAAGAGTATTGTTGCCTAGCAAGACCTGAGGAAGGATCCACACATGCCAGTGTGGACGGGGGAGGGCTCACAGAGCCCACACCTATGTTTATGGGCAATTAATGGTTTACTGAGAGGGGGAGAACCAGTCTACTCCAGGGTTGGGTCCTCTGATCTGTGATCCAATCCCAATTGATCAACCCTAAACATCTACATACAAGCAATACTAAATGAACTCAGAAAAATTACATCTATATATTCGTGTGTGTGTGTGTGTGTGTGTGTGTGTGTGTGTTTAACAATAACAAAGAAAAAGAAGGCCTTGAATTTGAGAGGGACTAGGGGTATGTGGGAGGAGTTTGGGGGAAATTCTCAGAAAATGAATAAAATACAAAACGAAAGGTGTTGAATTTGAAGGTTCATTTAGAAGGTTTTGAGGTGTGCTCTAATCGAGAGAAAGCAGATTAGAAGAGAGCCCAGCACCAGAAGATGCATATGCTCCAGCGGGCTGTCTTTGCAGCATACAATAAAGCAAGAGTTTTGTTTTCTTCCTTTGCCTATATAGACCTTTCCTTTTTATCAAATGTGAACATTTCTTGACTTTTGTAAATAAAGAAAGGAAACAATGAAATGGTTTAGAAAAGATAAAAGATGTTTCATGACAATGAAATGCCGCAAAACAGACGTGAAGAAAATGTGGTTTTGAGATGAAAGGATCCATTGCGAGGCTGTAAAGTGTAATGGGGCCGGGAAATTGGGTGCTTCAGAAAATCAAAGCGGCACGCTGGAAGATGAGTTCTGTGAACTCATGGAGTGTAAAAGCAAAGAGCAGGAAGCAGAGCAGGAAGCCAGCCATCACGAGGTATGTGTGACACAGACGCAGGGATAGCCGGTCAGGTTGGCTGCTGACTGTACCCGTTTTCTGTATTTCCGGTTCAGGAGCTCCAGTGACCGATCATCGCAAGAGTCAGGTCAGTCATGTTGCTTGCAGCCCTGCAGGGACTCGCCACTCCACCAAAGTGGAACACTGTAATCAGAGGTTTCTCTGTCCCCACCCGGACCTGCAACCACTTCTACATAATCACTCAGAGGCTTAATATTAATTACAAAATGTGTTTGGCCTATAGTTCAGGCTTATTACTGATTAACTATTACATTTAAATTAACCCATTTCTATTAATTTATACATCCCCAGGTGGCCTGAGGTTTACCAGTTCTCTGACATCTTGTCCTGCAGGCGACTGGATCATGTCTCCAGACCCCGCCCTCCTTCTCCCTGTATCTGCCTGGCTATAGACCAAACCAGCTTTTATTATCAACTAATGACAGCAACACACATCCACAGTATATAGAGAAGGGTCCTCTCATAGCAGAACATAAACCTGTTGGCTGCCTGTCCAGCCCACTGCCCTAGCCAGCCTCCTCCTCTCCACCTTCCAAACGGTCCTCTCACATAGGTTGCTCTCTGGTCTTCTAAGCCAGGTTCTTCATTTCAAGGTAGTTGGTAATGCTGTAGCCTCCACCAGCAGCATGTTCTTCTGGTCTCAATAAAAGCTCAACTTCGACCTCAGGAATACTCCAGTTTCCTGTTCTTCAAAGCTCATGTCACTTTAAAAGCTTATAATAGACTGTGAAGTTTCTACCACAAGGTGAACTTGGTGTGGACAGGACCATGCCTAGCTTATTTCCTTTCTCTGTTACATATAATACAGCCCCTGGCACACGGTAGATGTTCAATAAGTTAGCCACTGCTGCAAACATTCTCTTACTTGTATATCTTCATGACTATTTTAGTAATTAAAATATTTATTCATTCTTATTTGCTGTTTATGAGTGTTTTGCCTGCATCTGTGCAACATTCATGCCTGATACCCACAGAGGCCAGAAAGGGGGTGTCAGATCCCATAGAACCAAAGTGTTAGACGGTTGTGAGCCACTATGTGTGTGCTGGAAATTGAACCCAGGTCCTCTGGAAGAGCAGCCATGCTCTTAACCACTTAGCTCTCTTTCCTGTGCCTCTTTTCTTGGATTTTTTGTTTTATTTAAAAATATTTTAAAAATATGACAGCACACTTCTTTCTTTCTTTTTATTTAAATAACATTGCTCTCACTGATTTTACATACCAACCAGTTTCCCCTCCCTCCTCTACTCTCATCCCCTCCCCTTTCCCATCTACCCTGCCTCTCCACCTACTCCTTCTCCATCTCCATTCAGAAAGGGACAGGCCTCCTATTGGCTTGCACAAAGCATGATGCACTAAGTTGAGGCAGGACTCCTGAGCTTCTTCACTTATGTCGAGGTGGGGCCAGGTGACCCAGCATGAGAATCAGGTTGCCAAAAGCCATTCTGTCCCTCTTTTAACATTTATTTCATGTGTATGAATGTGTTTGCCTGCATGTGTGTCTGTGCACCAGTGTGTACCAAGGAGACCAGAGAGGGTGTAAGATCCCTTGGAACTGGAGTAATGGAGGCTTGAGAGCCATCAATAGGTGCTGGGATTTGAAACTTGGGTCCTCTGGAGAGCACTCAGTGCTGCTAATCTCTGGGCCATCACTCCAGGCCAATTGCATTCTTATTATTATGTTTGTGTATGGTGTTTGTGTGTGTGCAGGCATGAGTGTGCCGCAGTTGGTCAGGCGTACCGACAGATCAGGAGAGAACTTGCCAGAGTCAGTTCTCTTCTTCCACCAGATCAGGGCCTCGAGCTCAGGCCGTCAGGCTTGTGTGGCAAGCACCTGCAGAAGCACCTGAACCAAGGTATCCTGCTGGACCATCATGGATCCTTTAAAGGAAGGTGGAAGAACGATTCCCCTACAGCTGTGTTCACACCCCTACTTTCCACAGACCCTGCTAGATGTGAGTGTTTAATTGCAGCTCCCCGTATTGCATAAATGAATTTCGGGAACTAAGCTAACTGAATTTTAGAAGCTGTGTTGTCCATTTGGAGTTTCTGAGTGACTGATCCAGATGGTCTGAAGAATGAAACTTGAAACTTGCCTGGCGTCATCTCAGAGAGTAGGGTATGCTTGATAGACTCTCAGCCTGGCCTCATCTCAGTGAGTAGTGGGTGGTTGATATACTTCACCTGGCGCCATCTCAGAGCATAGTGGGTGTTTGATAGAGTTTCCTTCAACAAGGGGCTGCGGTTAGTCCCCTTCAACAAGGGGCTGTGGCTAGTCCCCTTCAACAAGGGGCTGCGGCTAGCTTTTAATCATGTTGTTTTCATTCCTTCATCTAAACCATTACCACTCAGATTGTGGGTGTCTTAGGCTTATTGATTTAATGACTAGCCAAAGGGTGTGTTTTCTTGTACAATCAAAGGCCAGCATTTCCTAATTTTTATGGATCATCTCTAATCAGATGAAGATTCTTTTCCTACAAAACAGGTTCACTCCTGAATTAAGGGAAGGCTTCACTAACTCCCTAGTAAAGGCAGTAATTGACACTGTGATGTTTCAAAATGTCTCTGAGATGTTCTTTTCCATTCTTTTATTTTTATAATATTTGTAGTAGTTGTCTATTGTTGTATTATAAATCCCTCCTCGTCCCTAACAGAACCTACAATAGTAAATGTCTGTTCCACCACAGCTTCTGCAGGCTCCAGATGCTGATCAGCTGCACTGGTGCACATGGTGTAGACCAGCTCATTTAGGTTCCAGATGCTGATCAGCTGCACTGGTGCACATGGTGTAGACCAGCTCATTTAGGTCTTTACTCAGGTTCTTTCATACAAATGTAGTGATTTCAAGACCAAATACACAAAACAAATATATTAAACACAAATACGTAAAAAGGTAAAGATTCTGCCCAAGATCAGTTGGACAGAATGATGATCTAAGACAGGACCCAGAAAAAGGTAGGTTCCTGTACATGGGCATTTGATAGATGGTAGAGGACCATTTGAAAGTTTTTGAGTACAGACTATTTAGTGAAGTGGGATTATTTTTCCACATGGAGATAAATGAAGATAAATCTGGCATCACACCATGTACAAAGACCATCGCTAAACTTGTGCATTAAAGACAGAACAATAAAGCCTTAAAGGAAAATATTTAAATTTAAATCTTTCTAATTTCTAGTTACAAAAAAATAACATGCAGAGAATAGGACTTAAATTAAAATAAAATTATTTTATTTCATTTGTACACACACACACACTCCTGTACACAGATGTGTTGTAGGTACATAGAGGCCAGAGGTTGGCATTGAGATACAGTTCCTCAATTGCTTCTTCACCTTATTGCTTGAGTCATGGGCTCTCTCTACCTAGAGTTTACTGTTTCAGTTAACTAGCTGGCCCATGAGACCTTGGGATCCTCCTGTCTCCACCCTTCTGAAATGGGGTCACAGCCATTCACTACCATGTATGGTGACTGTGTGGGTGCTGGGGATCCAGACTCAGGTTCTGGTGCTTACCCAGCAAGCTGCTTACTCACTGAGCATCTCTCCAGCCCTAGAAATGCTTTTACAAGCACAATAAAGTGGGGAAACCAATTATAAATGTAAAGACACGTAGTACAGCCACTTCGCAAAGTGGTGTGTGGTGTGTGTGCGGATGCTCTGCTATAACCCATCCAAAACGGAAAAATAGCTTAAATTCTTTATGACAAAAGGAAATGTATACAAAAGGAACAGTGTTATGAAAAGATGCCTGGCCTCGTCAGTAGCTGGGGAGATGGGTATCACAGTGCGACGCCTTGGCCAGCTTGATGGAATCAGGGAAGATGCCATGATGAGCAGCCTCGGTGTCCAAGCCGATGCGGAGCAGAACCTCTTACATACTGGGAACAAGATGAAACTTGTAGTCACTCCAGAAGGACATCTGCATGGTATTGAAGTGCTGTGTTCCTTGGATAAATGTCTGTTGTGCAAGGGCAATGAGAACATCCACCAGGAAAGTAATTTATATCAGGACAAAAGTTTTAAGAAATCCCAGAGAGCCACTATATCTGAACATATCAACTGTAGCATGCCAATTATTAGAATATTAGAATGTAGTGAAAAGAAAGTGTGCTTATTAAGCAGCAATGATACATTTGAGAATTATAATATACAGCGAGGAAAAAACAAAGTTTTTCTGGCATGTTCCTTTTTGAGATTCCCAAATAAGAATAAATCTTATTCTCAGGAATTCTTAGAAGTTTCAAAATTATGATTATTTTAAACATACTTCTAGCAATCTTCACACTCCATTATTTGGATAGCTGAAGTTCATGTTCAAAGAACTGAATACACTAAGTTGAATAGTGCTTGCAAAAATTACAGCCTATAGAAATTAGTAAGTCAAATAATGAAAAACATAATTCAAAATTCAGATCTCCAGGTAAGGCAACAGCCTCTCATGCACTCACATGAGGCCACTGACCACTAAGAATTTATTTTACAGTAAAAATGTGCGATGCTTTTGGGAGCAGAGAACTTACAGGAAGCACACTGGACGTGAACTATAAGTGTGAACTCAATAGTGTGCTACAGCGAGTGAGTGAAGTCTTAAGTGAGTGTGCACTGTTTGATATGGGTACGGCTTTGTCATGGATCCCAGTGTCTCAGGTCCATCAGAGTGGCAAATCATCCCCCACTCGGGATGAGTCTCAGAGGGATGCCAAAGTCCTCCTCTTGTCCGTGTGTGGGTGGACATGACATCCATGTTGACAGAGTGAGCAGAAGATGTCCACTGTAACTTTCTTGTCCCAGATGTTTCTGGGGCAGACTGCACTCCTTTAGAGTCTGTGCCTACAGTAATTAGCTGAACCCGCCTCCTTGCTCAGCTGGACGCAACAGCCCATCTTCCCTATCTAATTGTGTATAATACTTTGAACTTCTACGGTACTGTGACTTGTCCATCAGAGTCCGTTCCACCCAATCTCAGCTTTTCTGTCGTTGTGTCTCTGGGTGCCTGTCTTTTCTTCAATCCATGACTGCCCCAGCAAGTCAATCCCCGGAGCTGTGCAGAAAGCCCTGCTATGCAATTTATCATAGAGAACAATGCTCTGGGGTCTGTACTGCCCAGAGTAACAGGATCGTTAGGCAATCCCTGATGGAAGCTGGCCCAGATGCTCCTCTGGGAGGCTGCTGTTATCTAGTCCAGGTCCTCCTCTGATTCCTACTCCTTCCCTCTCTGGCCTTCTACCTGATGTCAGGAGTACATACCAACTGACATCAACTCTAGCTTTGTTGTTAAGCATCGTTCTTGAAGAACTAATTATGGGTACTAATTATAATAGCTCCTCCCAGGTTTCCTAATTCTCACACTGACTTTCCTTAGAATTTGGGATTCAGAGAACAATGTAAACATTTCTGAGAAACACACAGATGGAAATCATGTCTGGAGACAGCACTGGACACGATGGGCAGTACGAAGGCACTTGTTTAAACCTCTCAAGTGTGAAAAAAAAGTGGGGATGTGATGTGACAGTGGCCATGTAATGAGCGACAGGCAGCAGAAGCAGAAAGCCACAGGTGGGTGGGAGCTGGTGGCTGCCTTCTGGCTCTTTGCTTGGTGATGGAACTCAAGGGTTTCTAATGCTCCTGAGCACAAGCATGCATTGTATCAAAAAGATGCTTCAGAAGAAAGAGTAGCAAACACTCAGAGCAGAATATAATGATTGTTTTACTTGATGATTTTAACACAGGAGAGGAAGGAAACCATTCATCTCCCCTAAGGATGAAATCCACATTGTCCTTTCTGTCATACACACACACACACACACACACACACACACACACACATCCATTTTTGGTTACAGAGACCTTCCTGTCTTCAGTCTCAGTCTGCCTTCCTTGTTCTTTGGTTATGTGTCTAAGGTGGAGGTTGTGGTCTCTGGGCCAACCGTGCCAGCAGCTCCCTGTAAGCTGGTTAGAACTGCCGTTTCTGCAACCCCATCCCACACCTAACCAATCAACCTTTAGGAAGGGCTCAGTGGGGTCTGCTTTCAACTAGTCCTCCGAGGAGTAAGTTAGAAGAAGTTTGAAAACCATGGTTCTATAGGTGGAAACTAAAGATCTCAAGTGAACAAATATGGACAGTATAATTGTAAAAAGATTTAATCTAAAGCAAATACAAAGGACTTACCCTACAGAACCGGTGGTGTTTCAGGCAGGGAATTATCGCCATGCACCTGTGGTAGTGCCAGACTTTGTTAAGGGTTAAAGCTCTGCTCCCAAACTTCAGGAATGAACTCAGTCTGAGCACATTCTTCCCTGTAGTGCAGTGGGCTGAGTGATTGTTCACTGATGGAAATCAAATCAAATGGGGGCTTGAAGAGGGCTCATGGGAACTCGCATAAAGGACTAGGCAGGAAAGAATCTGTAATCCTAGCTCTCCTACATCAAAATGGAAGGTCCAGTCAGGAGGCTCTGAAATTCAAGCTCCCTATGTGTACACTGTAGATGTGTACACTGCACACACACACACACACACACACACACACACACACATGCACACGCGCGCGCGAGAGAGCTCATGTGCGCACACACTAAAACTTTTAAAGAAGTAATCAAATGTTTTTTCCTTCCCCCTTTTGCCTTTATGTAATAGACACAGTTTAGGGAGGCATTCCTTCTCCTGAACAGAAACGGAAGAAGAGTGGATTGGGGATGGGGAGGGGGCAGAGGGGCAATGACTGTGACTGGGATGTAAAATAAAGAAATAAACTAATTAATTAAAAACAGATACAGTTTAAGTATTTCTTTTATATATAGTGAAACACTTCATTTCAGCATTGCAAAGACAGCAGAAAATTGGAGACAAACCCCTTTTTGTCTTGATTCTCAAGTCTGTTAGAGTTCATGTTACAGTGAACACAAACCTGAGTCTGCATTGTTTGGGAATGTCTTTTTTGGGGGGGATAAGACATGTAGCTAGATCACTTTGTTAACTGCTGTCAGGCCTGAGATTAGCAGTATCCTGAGCAGCATATTCACATTAAGTGGCCATAGGCTGCAACCTTCTGTTTCTCAAACTTCATCATCTTAGACAGAAACTCCGAACATACTAACAATAACTGCCCACTCTCATCCCTTAAACCTAGAGACCTCTCATTTTCTTGTTCCTACGAATCTTCATTTTCACGTGAAGTGGAATCCCAGTCCTTTGTGTCCAGCGCATCTCACTGTATGTGTTTCCCAGATCCATCCATGTTGCAGCAAGGCTGAGTAATATTCCCTTCTAGGCATCACCACGTTTTTGCTCTGTTGAGAGAGCTGGTTCATTCCTACTCTCCAGCTATTCCGCCCAGCCCTGCTGCGAACCATGCCCTAGACTTCTTCCTAGGCCTCTTTTCAAGTCTTTGGGAGCAGTTATACCTAAGAGTGGAATTGGTGGGTTGTTCATGTGAGGTGCTGACAGAGAGCTTGTCTTGAACCATTCTTCATTTCTACCAGCACCGTATGAGGCATCCAGCCAGGAATACCTTTGTGTACCCATCCCATGTGATTTCCCAAGGGAACAACATAGGTAAAGGTTAGTTTTTACCTACAGGTGAAGAGCAGTGGTTAAACAGAAAACGAAAGTAAGAGGCATTAAAGGGGAAGATTTGTACTTTCTTCCTGTTTGGCGAACTTTCCAGGAATCTGCAAGTGCTGCTGGCACGAGCTCCTTTGTCAGTAGGTAACGTGAAAATTGAATTTGCTGTTGGTGATGAAGTTCACGCCTGTTTTCTTTGGGGGGACATTGATTTGAGATTATAGTTTACTGTAACCTGGTAATTTCAGTAGTGCAAATGCAACAAAATGTTACTTTAAAATAGAGCATAAATTCAATCAGGGGGCCAAGGCAATTACGGGAACACACTCCATTCGAATGTCCTTCTGGGGCACTGTGGCAGCTGCAGCCAGTACTGAGCAGGGGGGAGCAGCAGCTGCTTACACATGCCCTAGCAAGGCGAGGCTTTGGAACTCCATCATAGAATCCCTCCTGGGCAAAAGAGAGGCCAAAATTGCTGGAGAGGGAGGAAAGCTAAGGGCTTCAAATAAACTCAATCTTCAAGAACGGTTCAAGGTGCTAAGACAGAGCCTTGCTGCTGCAGTGCATCCAAATCTGGGTTCTGTGTTGTAGCAAGAAAGCTGATTTCGGTGGAGAAGAGTGGAATCACGCCTGTATTTCCCAGCGTGTTAGTGGTTCATTCACAGCCCGCTTTCATTTAGGATATGCTCGAGGCTTGGCCACGCTAAAAACATCCTTTGGGTTTAAGCCACCTGTGGGTTACAAGGTTGTCAATGTTTAGAAGGATGTACCTGATCAATTCTGGGTAGGTAAAGTTTTCTGATAATTGATTACTTGAAGCTTACAGTTTGGGCAATAAAAGGCCCTTCGTTGAAAACTGCATAGTTCTCAATTAGGAATATGAGAATTAAAGGCTCTTAGTCTAGCCTCAGGACTGGGCAGTGAGTAGGTTGGTTGCCATTGCCGGGACTCTCATGACCTCATGCCCTGCCAAGAGCACACACCAGGCAGAACAGGAGCTACCTCACTAATTCAACAAATTGTATCCATGGTCTCATCTGGCCATACCCAGTGGCCCAGGAGTGTGACTTTTGGTCATTATGCTCAGCTGTATATGTGGTTGTCATGTGAAAAAGCCAAGCAAAACAGACGCAAAATCAGTTTGTTGTCTGGTCAGAAAGGGGGGCTTCAAAGCAAGGAGGAAGACCCCAATTCCCATGGGCTAAAAACCAGAAAGGTCAATTTAGTTTATTAAAGAGCTGATCCTTTTAGGTTCAGGATATAATATACTTCCTTAAATGCCATCTAATAGGAAATCAGAAACAGTCCAAAAGCACACTATTCCCTCTGGAGAAATTGACACAAAATTAGCAGGACCAGACCAGACTCCAGTCCTTTTCGGCACGGAGTCCTGCCAGGCAGATATCCTTTAGCTTTTCAGAGTCAAATTTGGAGCTGGGTCCATGGAGGTGTTCTGGGAGGCATATCTTTATCTCTCTCTACCTATATATGTCTATGTGCATGTGTATCTATACAGATGCAAGGACAAGAAAGTTGTATTCTGAAGTTATCTGGTAGATTCATGGTGTTTTATAAAAAAGCACACACATATATATTTCTGTATAGATAACACATCAGGAAACCTATATGAACCCGATACTGACTGTGTGACCTAACCCCATGGGGACAGATCAACTAAGAAAGTCGTTGAAAGGAGAATGAAAGGGCTGATTAAAAGGAGAGGGTCCCAGGGTCAAGGTGAGATAAGAAGAGGCTTGCATTAGAGAAGGCCCCAGTCAGAAGTGTGGTCAAAGACAGCAGGCACTTGTGAAGGAAGAGCATGGTGTGAACCTAGCCTGAAGAGCATGGGATAAGGGGTATGATCCAGTCATGGAGTACTTAGGGTCTGCTTAGGGTCTGCTGTGCAGTAAGAAAGTCGGCAGCAGGGCTCACATGCATCACTGGTATTTGCCAGTGAGGTTAGTCACACATAGGTCCAACGTGCAGTCTTCATATGAAAGGAACTCCATCCTTGTGTAGCTGGGAAGACTGGTTTATCACATGTAAAGCACCCTGAGAACACATTGGCCAGTGAGATCATGGGACCACATAGTAGGTTCACAACAATACTGAGGGGTTCAGCATGGTCTGTGAGATCTACACGCAGAAGGAAGCTTGCACATCCTTCATAGCATTAGCAAAAAGGTGAGGGGTTGGAGACATCTAAAACGACAATGTGCTTAGAAGTCCTGGAGCTGAAATCATGTGCACAGTGTCTGTGCGGATCATGGAGGACTAACCTTGGGCAAGCTCAGGACTGTGCAAACCATGGGACTGAGCCCATGGCCTATGGTGCCAAGAGAACCTAAGGAAAATTGAATGTGCTTGGCTATGAACTGAGGTAAGAAAGCTCTAGAAACAGTGTGGAGGCAGATGGGAAGTGAGAGAATTGCAGATATAAGAAACAGGGTCTGAGGAACCACACAGTTCAGTGAGGTGGTCAAGCATCATGCCAATGTGGGACCCAGAAATGGTACTGGTTTGGGAGAGAGATCTACAGGCAATGAATTTTGGCTATTAGAAGCAAGGATGACTTGAGCACTCCGAGTCTTGGTTGAGGAGGCAGAGATGGGACATTTTCCATGTGAGCTCCGGGCAGGAGAGCTGGGAGTGATGTACTGTACGCAGCAATGTTGGAAGGTCATGCACACACTCGTGTGGAAGATCCATTGTTAGGAAGATGCTAGGAAAGATGAAGATCACTTCATCACTGGCATCAGCTCAGGACTGGAAGTACAAGTTTGAGCATAGTCTAACTCCCAGTAATTACAGGAACATGTGTTAGGATCCCAGTAATTCTAATTTTTGTTGTGGTTGTTGTTAGTCCATGTGGAAAGGGAGCTTGTGTTCTCAAGATAGTTGAGTGCCATTTCCCCTTTATCTGAAAGTAGAATGGTAAAGTGGTATCCTTGGTACAAGAATGGAGAAGAGAAAAATCAGCTCCTTAGGAACCTGTGACTCGCTGTGGATTTGGATCAGGTTCTTGTGACTACCAAGGCTTAACACTGGGTATTTAGAGGAGAAAGAAGGAATGAGAATGCTTATTGATCTTTAAAGACACTGCTAGCAAATCCATGAAGTGAACCTGAAGGTTCTTCCTTCATGGGATCTGGCCCCTCAAACTAAACCTCTCTTCTCTTAGTGAATGAACGTCAGAACGTCTTTAACCTAAACAGGTTGTTTGTTTCCTCAGTGAGGTGTTCTTCCCAGAGAAATCTGTTGTTTAGTGTATACAGGTTGATTTGGTGGAATGATATTTGTGCGCAGTGTTATGTAAATAGAGTTACAGCCCATCTTTCTGATAGAAGCACAGGCTATAATTAGGATTATGTGCCCATGAAGAGGGGGGTGTGTATGTGTGTGCAGGCACACGCATGTGGAGGGCCAGGAGGTGGGAAGAAGTATAAGTGAACCCGTGCTAAAGTTCTTGATGTAAAGAAAGTCGCCAATTCACAAAGGAATTTGATTATCTCTATCCATTATACACACACAGTGAGCGAGCGTGCTCCGCGCCATCTGTCATCGATTTCATTTACATCGCCAGCACCTGGCCTGTTTATCTGCTACATTCGTTTCTTCACCCAATTCTTGTGCTGCTTTAATAAAATACAGAAATGTTATTGTTAAAAACCAATTAATTTACAATCCTCCACAGAGATAGTATTACTTATAATTCAATTTGCCTTCTAATGATCTGCTTTCTTGCAAAATGACTTAATTCTTGTGTCAAAGATTAGTTATTAGATATTACCCCGCCGTACCAGCCGCACACTGCTGAGGCGGCAGCACAGCTTGGGATGTCCCTGGCCATTAATCAGAAGTCGGAATCTTTGCTTGTTTAACTCTTCAAGAACTTGGTCACAGGCTCGCTGTCCTTAACTCCCTTGGTCGATTATTCTCTTAGCTCTATTAGGTTTCTCTTTATCTTTAATTAAAAATTCATAAGCACATATAGAATTTGAAAGTTGTCCTGGCTCGGTGTATCCGTACACGTTTTTATTTGGCTGTTTCCTATACATCTGACTTTCCTGCCCAGCCATTTTGTGAATGAACTGTGTAAAGACCTCCACTTCATAAACTCTGGTCTTTAGCTGAGAACGTGTGTGGATTTCCCAGGCAACAGAGCAGGGAGAGGCGCTGGTTCCCCTGTCCTCACAGATCATCTGTACCCATACGCAGGCAGGCCTGCTCATGAGCGGCAGTCTGGCAGCCCTCAGCCACTTGTCCACACATTTCACAAATGGAATTGCTAAACATATGGCTATAGCCAGCATATTCTAGAAACATCAGCTTGGGCTAGAGGTATCCGAGAGAAATTTATTCTTCCAGATTGAAAAATCCTTAAATGCCTTTAAAATACTTTTTTTTCCAGCAAAGCATTCTTAAGCTGCTTATGCCTTTCCTTCTTCATTCTTCATACCTTCTGACGTAACCCAGAACTGAGCGTGAGAACTCTATTTCCTTTGTCAATTTGATTTTTGTTATACACACTACACATCCAGCACTGGAAAACATATATTTAAAATATCACACTGTACAGGCAGATAAACTTTAAGCATTTTTATTTATAAAATATTTTCAATCATGTCTATAAAGATATGAACCTGCCTTGGATAAAATAGTGTGGTGCTATGAAAAAAATAGGAAACCATGACAATAATGACAGAAGATCAGTTTTTACCTGAGTAGGGGGTGTTTTCCTTCAACTTGCAATGATTCAATTAGCTGAGCCTAAAGAGGCCAGAGAACTCAATAGAATGGACGTAAAGCAGAGCTCCATTTGGCTACAGAGGGGAATTCTTTTTGCTAACGAGCTAAGATGCCACTATTCTACATTTACAAAACCTAGTTTTTAAGCCGTTCATTCTTCCGGCTTATCCTTGGCTTTAGTTTGACGAAGTGTGGCTGCTGCCAGTTCTGAGCCACCACTGTGTTAAAGCTACAGGGGGCGATTGAGGTGGTGGCAGGTTCACTCTGCCTTGTCTGGATTGCACAACATTCAAAGCATGAAATGCTCATTATTTTGCAAAGCCCTGCGACAGGGAGAGCAGGAACCCCACTTTGTTCCTTGTACACGGCACTAAGGGAAGTGGGCCTAGCTTCTCCCCTTACTTACCAGGTTTTTACAACTGTTTTGACCTACTAGTAAACTCTAGGAGATCTTATCTCTCATGTGGAATGTTTCTCTTGGAACCCCAATAAACTATAGGCATAATTCTAAACATCTTGTCTTGTCTGTTCACAGACATTCCACTTCTTTCTGCTACTGAAACCGAACCCAAAAGCTCATTCTGAATTATACTGGGCTGTCTTAGAACTTGGGAGAATTAAAAATTAAATCTGATGGAGTCAAAGAAACAATATCATAGAACAAGTGGTCTCAAAATCAGTTTCCTGGTTTCAGCAGCTCAGATTGATGTGACTTAAACTTCTTTTGGGATAATAAACAACAATCACATTTCTGAACGATTACTCTATATGCAAAATAGGGATGGGAACTAAGTAAAAATTGTGTTTCCCCCCCAAAGGATAACCCCTCAATAAGTCCCGCTTTCCAAAGTTGATTCCTCAAATTCAGACAAGGCATCATCAGCCTTGGAAGCAGGAGTTGAGCCAAACCAGCCGCAATCTAATATGGAAATGTGGTCCTGGCCCCAGCACTGTGTCATTCTTCTGAATGGGCTCACCTGCACCCATCCCTCCTAGGAGAAAATTTCAAACAGAGTTAGCTCCTTAAACCTTCTAATTAAAATGAGAACTCCCCAGGCTTCCATGACTCAGCCTCAGAAAAAGATTATTAGGAATTTAATGGGGGAAAATATAGCATCCCAGACCATCTGTGACCCAGGGCTCTGTGCGAATTTAAAGAAAACTGGAGGGAGGCAGTGCACACTCCAACGCACGCTCGAGGAGTGCTTTGTAGGGCTGCAATAAATCAACATAGTTAGAGTACAGCCTTTTTCAGATTTAATTACTGTTACATAATTATTAGCAAAGCATTCTCCTCTGAAACTGTAAAACTCATTACATCAAAAATCCCCAAGCTCCTGATGGAATTTATGAACTAGTTCCTTCCTTCCTAGCTCTGGGAAAACCGTGGAATGGAGTCCAGATTTGTCTCCAGCTTTTTAGGAGCGGAGGGGGATTCCCCCCTCCCCCGCCTGGTTTGTGCCACTTATATGGATTTCTGAACCGAGCTTTTTATGGATCATTCTATTAGACATTTATGTGCCGTCTCACCTAACCACAAATGCAAACGATTGTGTTCCACTGCCAGGTAGAAGGTATTGAGCAAAGGAACTTCCAAGCCTGCTGATGAGAAGTTGGCAAATTTTCAAGAGAATCTGGGATAAATGTTTTTTCGGTGTCTATGATTTTTTTTTTTTGAGTATTCAGAGCAGGTAACAGACAGTGCCTGCCTTGGAAAGGCAGATGCCAACATGGCAGGGATGTGTTTACATTTGTTCACTAGAACTTCAGGGTACTCCAAGTGATGGCATTCCATCAAACTGGTCATGGTGGGTTTTCTCTGATGAGCCAGGTCGGTGCCACTACCGTGTTCTCCCATGACATAGTGCAAATGTCACTCGTGTTGACTACCCAGCTCTAGCGGACATCCCAGAATAAATCTCCTTCAAAGATGTATATGCTCAATAAATGTCAACAAAAACAGGCTTCTTTAAAGTCTACCTTTGACTATGGTGCTTGTTCTTGGAAGAGGGCTCCTACAGAACTGGGACTGCTTGAGAAGGCAGCTGAGCGCACTCAGTAGGAGCGGCTCACTCTTGTGTGGGTCGGGGGCTCTCTGGGATCCTTGCCCCTTACCTGCAGAGAACAGCAGCTGCTGGGAAAAGCTTTGCTCCCACACTCCCAATATCTAGCCAGATGTTTTCTGCTGTGTTTGGATGCTCTCCTGGGATTAGCTCATCAGAATGAGAGAAAGATAAAGGCAGCTGAGGCTTGACAGTCAACTGCCTTGTACCTACTCCCTCGCTTTCTGCATGCCTACTTAGCGACTTCTTGCCAGCCCCAGACAGCCTCAGTTTCTCTCTGGGGAACCCATAGCCCACACTCCTGCAGGGTTTCCCACTGGTCTTGCTGCTTGGAACCATCCATGCTGCCAAACTAAATGACTCCTTGCTTGGAACACACCTGCCTTCTCCATACCTCTGTTCTGGATAGGCAAAGGTGTCTGGTGCAGTAGCAAGGTCTGAGGGTCTGGTGTGGTGTTCGGTGCTTGACCTTGGGAACTTTAGATTGTCCAGTCTTTCTGTTTTCCTTAGTAACCTGTCTTTACCCACACTTGTACTACTTGCTTTGTTTTCAAGGTTGCCTGCTCTTTCTTTTTATATTCATGAAAAATGTCATGGCTGCTCAGATGGCATAGTGAATAATGTATGGAAAGTCATCTTTTGTCTCCATTGTTAACTCTGTGATTTCGGGATACGCCTCTTCTATTTGCTAATTATTCTCTCCCCCCCCCCTCTCTCTCTCATGCAGAAGTTTTTCTGGCATGGTTGACTGTTCTTGATTCTAGTACTGAGGACTTTCTGTAAACTAGACTATGAAGGAGAGGGAAATTTCCTGGCTGCCCAGGGAGGTCAGGCTTTGTTTTTTTTTTCAAGACTAAGGTGACTTTCTCTTGCTTACAAAGACCTAGTTTCGGTGGCCATGAGGTGAATGCTGCTTGCTTCTACTGCCTCTTTCCATTTGTTAATCCCCTCTCTAAGGTCAGAAGTGTAAAATTGGTTTAACTCTACAACCAAATGCCAGCTCCTTGGGCACAGAGGTGACGGAACTGCCATTAACTCACTTTCTGGTCTTTCAGTTCATTACCTAGCCAGCCTCTGCTGCCAGCCCTCGTCGGACCACTGCTTTGGGGCTGGAAGCCAGTGCAGTTTGCATGGGTTCTTATGGGATATGGTAGTCTGTCCCTTCCTTGGAAGAGCTGTAGTCTAACATTGTGTGGGTTTTTTCCCCTCTGTTACAGATTTGAGGATTGTCCTCCATTCTCATCTGCTGGTGCTACAATACCCACATTTCTGTCATGGCTGTGAGCTCCATCTTCCAGCCTCTTCCCAAATGCTCGTGGAATAGCAGGAGAAAGTGGCACTGACACCTGGCCTCGGCAATCTCGACCCAGAAACCTCCCTACCCTCCTTTATGGTATATGTATGGCTATAATTTAGCAAGCCAGAGTTGAATTGTGTAGCACAATGACTATTTTCAGTTCAATGGCCTGAAAGTATATGTTTGATGAAACAGTATTAATCACATAAAATACCAAGAGTTTGTGGCTAGGAAACCTAGCCTGTCATGACCTGCCTTTCCACTTCACATTTCCTAACTTGAAATCGAAGAAAATTCTACTTTCATATAAGCTAATAGGGCTTGAGACACATCAGAAAGATCTAATTCCTATTTCTTTCTTAAATTACGAAAAGCTTTTAGAATGTTTTAAGTGACTTTTATTTGTATTTTAGTAGGAAATCAATATGAAATAATCTATGAAACCTTTTGGTGCTAATAGTCTTCTTTTCTCTTTTTTGAAATCTTTGTGTCATGAGCACTTCATTCTTCATAATAATTGACCATAAGACTAAAATCAGCTTAGCTTTATGTGTGATACAGAACTCCTGTTTCCCTTTCTAAAGCATGATTATGGCAGGACCAAGCTAGTGGTTTTTTTTTTTTAGTTTTTAATTTTTTTTTATAAAATTTGATTAAATGTATGCAAACATATGAAAACATTCTGCTAAGTCTATTTTTGTTGTTTGTGGGTATATGGTTGGCCAATCATATTATGCTGGACAACCAATAAGGGGGCTCGTCCCTAGGGGATGCCAGTTTTCCTTCTCCCAGCATTCGTTGTTGCCTGTGGTTCTGTAGGACTCTAGATCTTTCCCCTTCCAGATTAGCATGTCTGCTGTTGCTGTCATTGTTCCGTGAGACAGTCCCTCCAGGCTAGTTCTTAAGCGAAAGGATGTATAGTAAAGATGAAGAGGAAAGATTCTAATTTCCAACAGAATTCTGTTAGGCCAGGAAATTCTAAGCTATTATTGTGAATAATCAGTTATGGATCCGAGAGTCTGTGCTGTCATCGTGTGATTCATCTATTTCCGTTTTATTGCCATGACAATTTACCACTTGGAAAGTTATTATGTTTTTGTAGTCATTTTTCATGGTGTGTAAGGTGGACGGAAGAGGTACGGTGTGAGTCTAGAATTCCAACATCTGACTGAGAGAGTAAACACTGTGCTTTAAATTGGTCAGAGTGGCAATGCAGAGAGATCCTAGCGGCTTGCAGCTGAGACTAATCTTTGCTACATTCGTGGCTAATTTCGTATCCTGCTTGCCGTGATCTCCCATCAGTGACACTGTGTGACCTGTCAGTGTCTCAGCCACAGTGTGACCAGGCTAGAGACAAAGCAATTTGTTCAGCCAGACCTACTTGGTTCCCATCTGATTCAGGCTTTTTAGTAACTCATCTTGGCTCGATCCAACTTTATTTTATCACAGTCTGAAGAGAAGAGTTTTGATTAAAAGTAACAAGTAACACAACTTCGGCGCTGATTCCGGATCAGGGATTACTGTCAGTATTTAAGTCTATTACTTCATTTACCCATCATATGACCCATAGGAGGCAGAGGCAGTTACTGTTGGGTTACACATAGGTGGGGAAACTGAGGCCCAGAGAGAATAAGTCACAAGACTGCTGTATCAGGAAGCTAGGGTGTCATTCATATGGTGTGTATCTCACTCTATGTTTTTATCATTCTTGTTTTGAAAAATATAACTGTGTCAGAATGGTAGTACATACCTTTAATCTCTACACTCAAGAGGCAGAGGCAGAAGCAGGCAGATCTCTGTGATTTCCAGTCTAGCCTCTTCTACACAGTGTGTTCCAGGTCACCCAGAGCTACATAGATCTTATCTCCAAAAAAGTTTTTTTTTAAAAGCAAATAAAAAATATAGCTGTATTTAGAATTTTAGGATCTAGCTGTTGCCAGACAAAAATGCTGACTGGGTCCAAATAGCAAATAAATTCAATCTTTATCATGAATTGAAGGCTCTGTATAGCCAAATATACTTTGTATTTATCCAACTTGGGAAGGAATTCCACATTTCTACTAGTGATATCTATTGCTCATTTATTTTTAGTCTGTGTTGACTGTTGCCTTCTCTTAGTCTGAATACATTGGCTTTTTTGATGTTTCTATTCCAGCTTTAACAATATCTTTCTCTATACCTTTTTTGGAGTCTCTATACCTGCTTGAACCTCCACTAGCTTCCAGGGCTTGGCACTGCACTTCTTGGCACTGCAGTGTCTATTTCAACTCTAATCTAGATGCTGTGCTGGATTTGTGGAACCTGAAAAAAAAAAACCCAAAGAGAATCAAACCTGAAAACTGTGCAATCAGACACCATATGAGCACACACTTAAGTGAGAAAAGGAAACTCAGCAAACTAAACATTACATATTTTACAAAGTCAGAAATGTGTATATATACTATTTAATAACTGGTTGATGACGTTAAGATATCCTTTCCTCAAGTACTTTTTGATGAATCATTTTCATTTGCTTGAGAATTTTTTAATAGGAAAAGAAGCCAGTCTTTCCTCTGCCTTAGCTGGTTAAAACACTGCTTTTGTTTAATGATCCATAATTTTTATCTGCATTTTCTATGTGTGTAGAAATAAATTTAATGATTAGCAAAGACGATATTCTTCACATATGTTCAAATCAAGATTTGACAATTTTACATTTGTTTATTGCACATCCTAAAATAGCTTTACATATAGCAATTAAAATGAATTTTTCTTTTTAGTTTTATCAAATGTGCTATTGTGTCACGGGGGAAAACGGATGCTGCACTGAGACATGGATGGGGCTAAAAGTGTCACTTGTAATGACACAAAGTGATCTTTGGAAGGACTTTCCACTAGCTAGCTTGTGGCTTCTTGGCTTTCCTCCAGTACCACACATGGCAGATGCTGGAGGACACACTCCTGGTGTGACCTGACCTCTGGTACTGTGGCTTTGTGCCTCAGTACAGGGTTAGTCAACAGAGGGTGCAGAAGAACATTTCCAGGGAAGCCACATCTAAAATCTGAATACCGTTTCCTGTCTTGTATAACATGTACAGGGCAGTGGACCATAGAGCTAGCCACAGTGATAAATAATGAACACCCACACGAATGTATCGGAACTAATGCAAACTAGATGCACCCCCTAGCTGTGTCTTCTTGGTCAGGCTCCTAAAATGTCAAGAACATTCAGTGAAGAAGAGCTGAAGAAATGTTGGCTGTAGCAGCCAGGAACCCCGGGTCCTCAAGCCCACAGATCAGAAAGCTCACAGAGATGACTCAGTAGGACAGATATGATGGGGCTTGAGCAGGTAACCATACTGACTGCTCACAGTTGTCGGTGCATGGGGGGTGGACAAAGCCCCAGAATTTACCACTTGCTGCAATCCTGCTCCTCAGTAAAGATCTCAGAGCAAGGTTGCCACCAGACAATCAGGGTGGACACTCAAAATGCCTATGATCACAGAACTAAATGTTAAGTGTCAGTGAAAAGAGATCATTCCTGGGAGAAAGGAGACATATATTTGGGAGGAGAGGAGCAGTGGCATCAAGCTAAAGGGTTTTACCATCACCTGCATCATAACACACTCAGAGAGAAGCCATTAGAGCACATACAACATACGACCCTGCAGACAGCCAGACGCCTTCTTAGTACTCATCATTGTTGTTCAGTAATTACTGTCAATCATCTTCTTAATTTAGTACAAATACTGTGTCCTACAGAGCCCTGGGCCAAAAGATATGAAAGTCTACATTTTAAATCCCAAGAGGTTGACCCAAACATCGGAGTTTCAGGAAAACCCAGGACAGCAATCCTTGTAGGAGAACGAAGCAGTCTTGCTTAGCTTCATCTCTCATATTTGCCATTCAGTTTTCTATACTCAGCCTTGTTTTAGCATGAGAAGGCCTGGGTTTGATATTCTGCTCACTCTGATTTATGTGGCTCTCTGGCCTCCCATTGGCTGGGATGGCTACTGGGAGGGAAGATGGGAGCCACACCAGGACTCTAGTGTGGTTCCCTGCTAACTATGAGTGCCTTCTGCCTCCTTAGCTCCCTGCACAGTGATCTGCCCTTCCCAGCTCAGTTTTCCTTCCATCCACAGATAGCTTGGAAGTGCTCACTTCCTACTAACAGTCTCTTTGTGGGTTCACAGTTCGTGCACTCGACTCTACATAGTGGCTCAAGTGCTTGGGGTGTTTGGGAAATGAATAAGAAATTAGTACATTAAACCCAAGAAAACCCACCCTTATCTTCTGTGACAGGAAACTTGGTTAAGACACAGGGCACATTCTGGGTAGATAAGTAAAGTGGGCTTAGCGTTCATTGTGCACCTGCTACTCTAAGAATGTGATAGTGGATACTACAAGGACCAGGACTTACAGTCTGATTCAAAGCACACAGCTTCGCGTGTATCCTTACAGGATTTGAATGAGTCACAGAGGAAGTAAATACAGTATGGAGTGCTAGGTTACATTCCCACCGAATCAAGACGGGAGGAGGAACACTTGTTCAGACTAGGGAAGTGTGTGAGTGTGGGGTTGGATATTCTCTTCCTCTGAAGCTTCCCTTTTCAGTGTCTTTCCCAAATCCTGTAATGAGCCATCCATATATACCGGTGGCTCAGGTCTGTGACCAGCTGAGACTTTTACCCCATAAACTGGCTCTATCTCCAAAGGGGTAGATTTACAACACTGCCAAACACTGGTGCACTCAGGTTTGCAGTAAAATGTTTAGTGAAATCTGGTTGATTCTTAAAATTATCAAGCAGCTATGATGCTGCATTCTTTGTAGGAAGCACTTCGTGAAGATAACCGCACATGAACCTGTGCTACTTTTAATAATGAAAGGCAGGGAAAGGAGACTTGTCTGATGTGGCGACACTGGGAAGAGGTACACAGAGATTCAGTGAACCCACAAGTTTTATCGCCCAGCCTGACATA
Organism: Ondatra zibethicus; assembly: GCA_004026605.1. Classification (NCBI taxonomy): domain Eukaryota; kingdom Metazoa; phylum Chordata; class Mammalia; order Rodentia; family Cricetidae; genus Ondatra; species Ondatra zibethicus. The sequence continues at coordinate 59,207 of PVIU01007376.1, forward strand.
AAAGTCAGGTTTAAATAGAAGCTAGAAGATATGCTAACTAAGCAGGGCTTTGAAAGTGTGGTCCCTGCTCACCACTGTCCCAGCTCCAGTCCCTCTTGCAAGGTCAGTGACCAGCTGTAAATCTTTCTCCAGGGACAAGCGCCATCTCATGTTGTCCATTCTCCTCTGGGTGTGCCTGGGCCTCAACCTCGTTTTCCTCCAGAAGGAGGTTCCTGGGAGAATTCTAATTTCTTGGGGGTCATTTCTTCTAATAGATATATGGGGGTTGGGGTACGTGGCACACACTTCTTTTCAGAATATATCCTATCTGCTAGGCATTTGGTTATGTCCCCCAGTCTTTGTTTTAATTCCCCAATCCTGAGGTATAATATGCATGAGTCTGAAACAAAGATGAACAGATTACAAATAGGAGTCAAAGTTACAACGCACTCAGTGTCAGGTAGCCATGCTTTTCTCAGTAACTACTGGCTTTTAGTTACTTTTAGAAGGGCTGGCACAAGAAACTCCACCTCGTTGCTGGTTTTGTGTTGAACGCTGAATTTACAATCCTTCTCCTTCAGCTTCCTAAGTCCTAGGCCTACAGGCAAGCGTCACTCTGCATGGAGTGATTTCCCTTCAGTTCTGACAACATCCCTGACCATGAATAGTATTCTCTGAAGACATTAGCATCTGAGGATTTGTTTTCTCCTGTCCCTTTTTGCTGAGGTCAGATGTGTTCTCGCTCAACTTATTTGATCCCATGTTGCAGAAGGAACGGAGTGTAGTCAGTGTCAATAAACTTTCAGGCTCAATTTAAGGCAACTAAGGAGTCGAGAGAGAATGGCTCATAGGTCAGACATACCTGAAGTTCATTTTGCTTGTCTTGTGGGTCATGTCCTATATCTGAGAAACATTGCTCAGATTCCTTTGTCATAAGGTGAACTTGTGCAGAATGTTAAAGACAACAATTGGTCATTAGGCTTTATACAAACACAACTTTAGACCGCTCCATAAAGGATTTTGCTATATAGGACATTTAGAGAGGAGACCAAGCAAAGATGATGCATGATTGATGATCAGTCTCGTAGTCCCTCCAAAGTTTTATGCAGAATGTCTAGGTTAGCAGACATTAGCTATAAACCTTAACAAAAGCACAATTAACAAAAATAAAGGTAATTTGGAACCAAACATTTGCTTTTTGTCCTTTAATGTTCTGAAGAAATGTCTGCTCTTGAGAGTTGTGTTTGTGGACACCTGAGTTATGAAAGAGACTATAAACCTGTTTTTTTTTCTAGTTTTATCTCTGTCATAGTTCTTATTTCCTTTCCTTTTGTGGTGGAAAATGGCATAAAAATGTAAGTGAGGGCTGGAGAGATGACTCAGTGGTTAAGAGAACTGGCAGCTCTTCCAGAGGGACCAGGTTCAATTCCCAGCACTCACAGGGCAGCTCACAACTGTCTGGAACTCCAGTTCCAGGGTAACAGCCTCATACAGACATGCATGCAGGCAAAACACCAATGCACATAAATACATTTAAAAAATTACAAAAAAGTGTAATTAATTCTTAGACAACAAAGAGGACCCTAAGAGAGACATACATGGATTTAATCTGCATGGGAGGTAGAAAAAGACAAGATCTCTTGAGTAAATTGGGAGCATGGGGATCATGGGAGAGGGTAGAAGGGGAGGGGAAAAGAAAGAAGGGGAGCGGAGAAAAATATCTAGCTCAATAAAAACAACTTTAAAAAAGCGTAATTGAAAGTAAGAATTTAGAACCCCAGGTGAGGCTCCTAAGCCTCAGAGAGGACATTTCAACTGCACAGAAATTCACGAATCTTTACAGAGTTTGGGACTGGACAGTTTGTGTGAGAGACTAATCTAGCTGTGTGATGTTTTTATCTGTGGGTTCATTACAGCAAAGTGGTTCTATTTAATAACAAAATGTTTGGCTATGATTCCAAGTCTGCCACTTGCTAACAGCACATGCTGGTGAACCAACTAATTTTTCTGTCCCTCTCATCTGAGCAGACAGCTACATTTATTACGACAATGTGTCAAAAATTGATTTGTGTAACATGAGGCTTGAAGGTATCACTCCAGGCTGTAGGGCTGATCTCCATGGAGACTACTTGTCTAGCATTGGCCAGGTACCATGCGTAGCACAGAGAGGAAAACCTCTCTGCGACCGCAAAGGAAGATACTATCTCAACATACCAAAACAAACTCCTCATAAGCCTTCCTTTACCCCCTACTCTCAATTAATTTCTTCACATATCTTTGTAGAATTCCTTAATGGCTCCATATTTTATGGCTCAGGATCAAACCCCAGGCTATCTTTGCACCTTATTGACCATAAAGACCAGCAACCTCACTTCTTTCCCAGGTGAGCATCATGGTTTGCTGAGCATCAGAGCAAAGGTTAACCTCCCTGCAACCTCAGCTCTTTCCTCCTTGCTTCTCCATCCTCTGCCTCACCTGTGTGAACCAGAAATCAAAGGATGTAATCAACAAAAAACCTTGAGTAGAAAAATGTCTGCTCTTAGCCGGGTGGTGGTGGCACATGCCTTTAATCCTAGCACTCGGGAGGCAGAGGCAGGTGGATCTCTGTGAGTTCGAGACCAGCCTGGTCTACAGAGCTAGTTCCAGAACAGGCTCCAAAGCCACAGAGAAACCCTGACTCGAAAAACCAAAAAAAAAAAAAAAAAAAAAAAGTCTGCTCTTAGTGTTAACTGGATTTGAGGCTCCCTTGTCAGATTAATCTTTGCAAGCAACAGCAGAAAAGGTCAGAAGGGCTGATGAGGTGGCTCCGTGGGTGAAGGTGTCCGCCATTAAGCCTGATATCCTGAGTGCCATCCTTGAGATCTTCATGTCATGGTAGAAGGAAAGAAAAATACTCCTGAAATTTGTCCACTGACTTCCATACATATGCCAAGACATCCTACCCCACTCCTGGCAATAAATAAATGTAGCAAAAAAAAAATTGAAAATAATACTACAAAACTAACAACATAAAACGTAGTGGCTTAATCACAGACTCCACCACCATTCACATGGGATGTAGGCTGATTCCGAAAGGGGTGTGCTTTGGAGTATCTGATTTCCTGCCAGGGACGACAAAGCAGGAAATCAGCTACAGTCTATAGAATAGTCTAGTAATTCTAGGAGAGCTGTGCAAGAGACACAAGGTCCTCAGACAATTCAACATTAAAAGAAAAACTAGGTAAGATTCGTAATCCTATTTGTTAGACCTAACAGTGGAATATAATTGTCAAGTTTATTTCTGTCTTTAAAGGGCTAGTCATTGTAGCTCTCATTCACTATGGAGCATGAATTTTCTTCAGAGCCAAGACTAGCAGGTCATGAAGAAGAGAGCTTAAACTCTGAAGGGTTTCATTTCCACCTTCTTAAATCAAATGGGAATGTGTGTGTGTGTGTGTGTGTGTGTGCGTGTGGTCTGTGTGAGTATATATATATGTACTGTATGCATGTAATGTGTGTAAATGTGGTGTTGTGTATGTAGATATATGTATGCACGTGTGGTATGAGTATATGTAAGTGTATGGATGCATGTGGTGTGAGTATATGTAAGTATGTGCGCATGTGGTGTGAATATATATAGGTGTGTGTGTGCATGCATGAAGTGTGTGTATGTATATTCTTTTTCGCCCTCTCAAACTGGAAAATGGTGAGAAAAGGAAGGGCACAGGGAACCAGGACACACAGGGGAGTTTGGGTGCCTGCTGAAGACTGCCTTTGGTTTCTGCATCAGTTAATCTCTAAACAATAATAAGCCTATAGATTTAAAACATGTGTTTGTTCACCATGATGAAAATACGTAAAACAATTCCAAAAATCCTCCTTCTTCCGCGTAGATCAAGCTCTCTGACTAGCCGCGCTGGGTATTCTGCAGCGAAGTGAAGGAGTGACCAGAAACCCCAAATTGAAGCCATATGGAAACTTGCTGTGCATATTAAATTGTGTGTAGCAGTGTTAACAGCATCTTGATTTGTGGCTTCAAGTAATAAATAAATTATATTAATTTTGTAGCTGTGAGCTAATTTCTCCAGAATTACTTTTTAATAACCAGCATCATGTTCGCTGGTAAGATTTAAATACATTTAGGAACAAATTTGTAGATATTTAAGTAATTCTAGATTATCATTTTGAAAGCTTAAGGGTTCATTTACTAGTTCCCCCAACACCAGACTTTAGAGCGGAAGTCCTTTAGATTAGAAAGGACAACTCTGTTGAAAATGGTGTGTGTGCCTTTTCAGAGGAGGTCCCCACCTTGCAATAGCCAGGAGGGAATAGACTGTTGCAGGAATTTCTTTGCCCTTGTTTTTCAGGTGCTTTGTCTTTATTATGTAACTTATCGTTTCCCCTCAATGGGTAGGCTGAAGCTAAGCGTGCTTTGCTAAGTGAGGCACTGCAACCTGGAGGATGTATGAGGTCTGAAGGCAGCACTCAGAAGCAGTCTTCATTCTGCTACCCATTAACGGGGGCCTCTGTCCTACTTTAGTGTCCCAGATTCCTCCCGGTGGAGACAACCACTGTATGCCCCTCCCTACATGAAGACACACATGCAAAGTTCTTACATGTGCTGTCAAATGTGGATGTGGTCTGTTTTTCAGTTTCCTACTCTGGGAGCTTGGCCCTCACTCATGTGTGATGTGGGAGGTGGAGCCTAGTGAGAGCCCCTCTGGTCAGTTGGATGCCTGTTCTCATTGATGACTATGGGATCCTGGTCTTCCGGGTTTGCTGTTTGCCATGCAATTGCCCCTTCTTGCTAACACTCTCCTACAATGCTGCCTATCCCTAGGGCTACACCAGAGGCTGAATCAACCTGACTTTTAGCCTCCAAAATGGTGACCTAAAGGGCTTATTTTCTTAGTAGGGTGCCTTTAGTCTTCTAATGCAGAATGAGAAACAGGCTAACAGTGCACACAGCCTCCCCTGGAGGAGCCTCACTAAGTATGAATCACTGCTGTCAGTGTTTGAGTGTAGAGCACAGATCTGCCTTCTGTGAACTCTGAGCTTAGGCAAATTGCTTCTCTGCTCTGAGGCTCCATCTTTGACTGCAAAATAAAAATTTTACACCAAGCTTGTCTCTCTGCACTGTTGGGGACAGGGCAAGGTTACATGAGATGCCACGTGACAGTGGTGAGGGTCCTCAGTAATCCCAGTGATGCCTCAGTGCTTGTGTATCTTCCCGAGAAATAGCCTCCCTGTGTTATTTGGGGTGGAAAGGATGGGTGTGGGTCTCCTCTAAGTCAAATGGCCTATTTTCCATCTTGTTAGGCTCCATGCCAAAGGAAATCTCTGAAAATAGGAAAAATGGTGACTTTAACAAAAATATTATGTGTCCTTGAAAATGCACTAATTATTTTCCCCTTAGGAAAATAGTATTTCAGACTTAGCAAGGTTTTTTTGAGACAGGCTATATGTACTAGTCTGTTTTACATTAATACAATGAAGTAGCCGAGACAGTTTCCATATAAAGAAATAAAGCTTCTTTATAGCCAGGTGTGGTGGCACATGCCTGCAATCCTGGCACTTAGGAAGCAGAGGCAGAAGAATCAGAGTCTAAGGCCAGACTTATCTATAAAGTGAGTTTCAGCCTGGGTTAGGTAAGACCGTGTCTCAAAACAAAGCCATACACAAAACAAAACAGATGAGTTATTGACTCGCAGTTTTACAGGCGACGTGCTTGTGATTGGGTGGCCCCATTGGTGTTGTTATTTGTCTTAATCCATGTTATAAATTTCTATAGCAGAATTTCCAAGACTTGATAATTTGTAAAGGAAAGAAATATATTTAGTTCCCGGATTTGGTAATTAAAAGCCCAAGACTGAGTAACTGCAGCTGAAAAGGGTCTTCTACTGTATGACAACAAGATGCAAAGATAGAAGGGCAAGGGGGCAAACTTGAAAGGGACAAACACGGGTTATCTGCCTTGCTTCATAACGCTTCTGTCCATCAAGAGCCTCATTAATCCCTTTTAAAGGCACCACATCCCAGCACTGTCACCATAGCCATTTTCAGTGTGAGCTCTGGAGAGGACATGCCGTATTTAACCTGTAACATCACTTATGGTACTGTTCCTGCAGTCATTCTAGAAAGGACTCTCAAGCAATGACTCCTGATAGAAATGGACAGCCCTTCCGATAGGTAGTTACCAGGGAAAACCACCACTGAACATCTTTGCCATCTAGCTCCCTGGATATGGCCTCACGTGTTGTTTCTCTACATGGGCTACTCTGTAAGCTTCTCCCATCTCAACTCCCCAGTCTCCTTGCCCTGGATCTATTTCTGGGTCTTGCAGCTCTCACTATATGATGCTTCCAAATTGCAAAGCTGCAGTAGGACCCCATTGCATTGGTCAGGCTGCAGAGTCCTCTGCAGATCTGCAAGACTCCTGTGCCATGGTCTTGGCGAGCTTCCAGGCTTCTTTTAGGCCTATCTTCCTATGACTGCAAGCACTGCTGATCTACCAAACCTTGTAATCCTTTACTGTATTGTGTATCTCTCATTCATAGGCACACACCGCTGCCTGGAGCTCCCTTCTGCTAGCCTTAATACATGACAGCTCATCCAAACCAATAGTTTAACAAAGAAGTCCACTCTGCACTTGCACCTTGTGTGGCATCTATGCAGAGCATCAGGGGTGGGATGGTGACTGTGTGAAGGGTATAGACATCTTCGCTACACTAGAAATTCATGAGAACAGGCATCTATTCTCATCGTACTCCTCACTGAATCTTTGGTGCCTTATAACAAAAGACAATAGAGTGAAGGCAAAAATAAGAGTTGAATGAAAGAACAGTCCTCCTTGTGGAGACAGAAGACTGTGAAGACCAAGAACCATAATTCTGAGGGTTATTTGAAGATGCAGGACAGTTCCCAACATGTGTCTAGAGCACTCTTAACTATCTGACTAGGACTGTAAGAATTTATTTTTGCCTCAAAGTTACTTTCTCAGTTGTTTCTGGCTAGTCTATAGTCCCACGAGATTATTTTTGATATGACATTAAGACACAGGGACTGGAGTTGTATATACTTGCAAGACTCCCAGCTATGCTATACTGTAGTTGGATCTAGAATAGTGCCCATAATCCTGTATGTAAAAGATATGATCCTTAATGCATGACACTTAGAATGCGGTGGAAACTTTAAGGGTTTGGTTAGTATGGGGATGTTTTAGGCCACTGGGGGTGATTTGCTCTGGAAGAGGATTGTGGGAACTTGGCCTCTTGTTTGTCTTTTTCACTTCTGAACATGACATGGAGAGTCATGCATTTCTATCAACACAGGTAACCGACGGAAACCTCCCAGGCTTTGAGCCAAAATAGCCCTTTATCTTTATCTTATGAATTTGGTGTAGTAAAAGAAAGCTGGTTAACATCTTTGGTGGTGAAATATGTCTGGTACTGGCCCTCCAGGCACATGCATGGACTGTGTAAGCGGCTGGTTGTGTTTGTGAGGTGGATCCTGAGAAGTGATATTCTAGAAACAGATCCCCAAGAGAAAGTGATGCTTGAGAAATCTTGGGCATCCTGGTGATTGCAATAATGGACCAAATTCTTGTAGGCATTAGTAACAAAGCTAGTTTCCCCCTATTCCTTGTACTTCAGTGTAAGGGTACTGAGCTTTCTCAAACACAGCAGTTCCTGATCCAAACTCTAGAAAGAAATTAGAAACGAAGTCCTTGACACAGCATCCAACAGGTTCTTGCTGTGCAGCTTAGGAGCCAACTCCAGAGTTTCTACCTTTCTGATGGAAGATACAGCTCAGCTTGGAAACTGGCTACAGATACTGTAGAGTGTCACTTTTTCTCTTTCTATCCTCTCTCTCTCTCTCTCTCTCTCTCTCTCTCTCTTTCTCTCCCAAACACACACACAATTTTTAGATGAGCTGGCAATACTTTCCTATGTGTATATATGTAAATTCTGTGCTATTGAAATATACCAGCAATGTCCATTGGATGACATTTGTTTCACAGCATGCTCCCCAGATCTAAAATGTACTTTGAACAATGCTGTTTACAATGTTTACATCTAACAAAAGTGTCTTACACTAGTGTAATGAAAACTGTAGCCGCTCTTTTCAAAGAAGAGCTTGCCTTATTGGATCAGCACATCCGCTGATGACTTTTCTCATAAATGATGTCACTTAATCTTTGCAAAATCCTGGAGACACATGTGTCGATATTCTTACTTCAAAGGTGAAAAATCTCAACTTTATTGTGGTTGCTCAGTGTCAGCTTCTGTTGGATATGGAAGGCCAGCGATTCTTAGCCTTTTTCTGTGTAGAACATGAGTTTAAGTCTCCATTGCAGTTAGTGAGTCAGGCATTTTCTACTGCTGTGTAGAGATGCAGAGAACATGAGCTATTGACCTGGCTCCCTAGGATTGAAAGATCTAGTCAGATTTGCACGTGTAAAGCAGCTCAAGACACAGGGAAGATTTGAAATGCCGTATGTCTTGGGTTGAGTCTACATGGATAGGGTTGTGGCTTGTGAGCAACAAGAGGCCGGGACAGCAAGAAGAAAGCACGAGGTTCATGTGGAAGATGACCTCGAAGTCCGTGTGATTTTTGAGAGCTTGGAGAAGAGGAGGAAGAACTTCCCCAACAGGTAGACTACAGCAGACAGATGTGACAAGCAGGTTCAAACCCAGAGCCTCATTCTTTACAGCAGACATAGGCAAGACTGTGGCATCTTGGCTCCTGGATGTCCACACCACCTTTACCATCATCAAGAAGAGTTGTGTGTATGCTGACTCTTAAGACACTGTCTGAATAAAGTCTATTGTTGCTTTAACAAAGTATGCTGGGCATCCTGTCACATGCTTGTGATCCCAGCACCAAGCAACCTGAGGAATGGAGAGTGTGAGCTTGAGGCTAGCCTGGGCTACATCCTGAGCTCCTTTTCAAGAAATTAGTTAACCAGTAGTTGAATAAAAAAAAAATCACTGATCATTGCCATAATGAAATGAAATGCAGGGTTAAAAAGTGGCCTTCGTTACTGAAGGGTTGTGGAATATTGCTTCAGGGGTGGCATTCTGAGGATCTAGATATTATCATATGCATATTTGATTTTATTCACAACTCCCCCTTTATTTCTCTGGTTATCAAAGGCAGAACGCTAATCTTCTTGCTCCTTTCTGATTTGGACCAGGCCATGAAGAAATTCCCCGACTTACTCTCATTTGATAAAAGGTCCTAAGACCCTCCTCATTCCATGGGTTCCTGCTCCAAACCCCAGAGGGAAATAATGCTGCACGGGGAGGCCCAGAGAAATGTTGGACTGAACCCTCGCTATCCCCACTCAGTCTATCAACCTTAGGTCGGACCCTTTTTGTCCCATCACCTTTACATACAGATAGCCATGCTTCAGTCTTACCTACCAATAAAGTCTCTATAGCAACTCAAAAGGTTAGGGTTTGGAGGGAGTTTCCAGATTGTTGAGCATGGGCGGCGGTGGTGGAGCTTCTGGAGGGAGACATTCCAGGGAGGGCAAGGCAGCTTCGTGCTTTGTCCCTTCTTCATCCATGTCCTTTGTAATATGTCATAACAGTAAACATGAGCATTTATTTCCCTATGTCCTAAGCCGTACCACCAGGTTAACTGAGACCTAGGCAAGGTTCTTACTCCAGAGAGGACTGATCAGAAACACCAGTGAAATAACCATGGACGGTGACTGGCATCAGAAGAGGCAGGTGGCCTTGAGGATCGTGCCTGCAACAGTGGGTCTGGTGCTATCTTAGCATCAGAACCCTGTGGGGTTAAAGGACACTCATCTGGTGTCAGCCTCCGAACTGCCTGTGAACTTGCTCTTGTGGAAAAATCCCTACCCCTTCTGAACTGACGGTGATACAAGAGAAGATGAAAAAATTGACTTTTTGCTTTGCTTTGTGACCATGGGAAAGTGGCACAAAGCTTCTGGTCCTCAGTTTCTGATACTATGGAAGTCCTGTGGTTATAACAATCATCACCTCATCATGATGCTCCTCGAATTATATAAGGTGAGTTTGTGGAAGTGCCTTGTTAGCTCTAAACTGTGATAGGCACAGTTGTTGTCAGTTTTGATGTGGAAGATGTAGACTGAATAAAAAATTAAATTTTTTTTCCAGACAGAAAATGAGAACCATGAGAGGTGTTACTGCAAAGAACTGGTGTGCTGGGGTATTTTAGGAAAGCTAATCCAGCACTGGAAAGATGGAGAAGGAGAAAGAATGGAGACGGGGAGCTAACTTGGAGGCCAGTGCATTGGTCCAGGCAAGATCAGCCTGGATCCTGAGATCAAGAGGATGACCAGATAGAGAAGGAAATGAGGAAATTATTCAGTATGATTTCTTTCATATACAGCTCACTGAATTAGAACTTTGCTATGAATTTGGCTTTCTTAGTGTGGGAGAGAGGAGACGCTGTGCACAGGGAAAGTTTCAGACACGGTGAGGCCAGCTCAGAGACGGGTCCATGAGGAAACCAGCTGTAATACTGAACAGTGCGACAGTCTACACTTTTGATCCTTCCCCAACCCAGTCTCTTTTGGAGGCTGAGTGTCCTAGATCTAGAAGGCTGATAGTTAGCAAGGCAAAGCAAGCAAGCAAACAAACAAATAAACACACCCAATTGTTGGAACCTGAATACTACCTGCTTCCCAAAGTAAGAATATGTATTTTCCATTCAGAGAAAAGTGATAAAAGACAGAGGAAGCAGCTTCGTGGGAAAGCACAAATGCCCAGAAGGAGGTGTCAGGTAAAGGGAGGCTGGTACTCACCAGATGAGCCCATGATGTTTTACCAGAGGAAGTGTCAATCTGAGCACTGTGGGCACAAGATGAATGGCAGGTGCCACATTTTCTTTTCATGCCTTGGAAACATGTAAGAGGCCCAGGGTCATGGATTTAAAGATGAATCTACAGGCTAGGAGATCCTGGGAATCATTTGGTAACACAGACATATGTGGTTCTGGGGAAAAGGAGGTTTAAAACAGCAAGATGATTCTAGGGTGGGGTGTAAGGTCCCAGAAAGGGGAGCAAGGAACTGGGTCAATAGCAGAGGTAAAGACATGGCTGGACACCTCTCCAATCTCATTTTCTTTCATTTTACTGACTGCACCTAATTTTACTACAGGTAGAAATATACTCTGCAAGAAGAATAAGCATTTCCTAGCTTATGTTAATCCTAGTGGACAGCAAGATCCCAGTAGACATCATTTAGTGTGGGAATTCCATAAATATTTCCAAATGGGGTGTGTATCCTTTAGCTATTTTCTTTCCTCATTAATTGGATTGAGGAAACATATCCAGCCCCAAGGAGGAGGCAGGCACCTTGTCGGTTTGGTTGACAGCAACTGTGAAAAGCTCAGAAGGAGGGATGATTTTCTATTCTGTTGAGTGGTGGAGGGACACACCACCTCAAAGAGCAAGGATGCCGTTCAGACCTAACTGAAGCCATGCTTCCTGGCTCCTAAACTGCACCCTTTAAGCCCTTCTGTCTTCCTTTCCATTGGAGTGGCCCCTTCCAAAGTAGTTCCGTGAAACATTGTATGATCAACTCACAGGATTTCTCAGCACTGTGAACTGCTGAAGAGAACTGACGTAGGGCAACAGCGACATGTAATGGGACCTGCTGGGTGGTTCTAGTCCCGGGTTCAGAAGAGGCATCTAAATGCTGACTAAGCACGGGATCCTCCCAACCCACTCCAGCTGGCCGTACAGCAAGGGAATGAAAGGAGCATGCACACACAGGGCAGATGTGTCCAGATTCTAGAAGGTGCCTCCAGTTCTCTGGGGTCTGCGTCTGAGGTCCCCATTCTCTAGCAGGAGTTTCTTGTGAACTGAGCACTGAGATAAGAAGCTTGCCCAGAACACTGGATTCTTGCTCATTAGGCCAGCTGCTTCTTTTCCTTCCTCTCCCACTTGCCAGAAGGGAGATGGAAAACCTATCTCTTGTTGCAATCTCTGTTTCCAACAAGAATCTATGACCTTGGAAAGAGCGCAGGTTTCAAACGCGTGTCTGAGCCAACAAGACTTTGAGCAGGTGCCTTGCTGTTCTGGTCAGGCCGCTGGGTGTACCACAGCAAGGATAAGAGACCAGAAAATTACTTATTCTACCGGAGAAGAAATGATACTGAGTGTGTGTGCGGTGGTGGTCGGTGGGTGGGTTCGTGGGGGACAGATATTTTCTTTCCAGATGCCGCCTCGCTTTTTTGTTGTTCGCTCAGATAGGGTGAGCAGTGACCAGGCTCCTAGCATTTAAAGGGACACAAAAAGTTCGGCACTTCTGGACCCAGTCCCAGGGAGAGCAGGTTTTGTGCGCATATGGGAAGAAGCAGGAACGAGTCTTCCTGTGCCCAGGCAGGCAGAGGGGACAGAAGGCTCTCTACCTTGGGCAAACTTCTCTCCATTCGGGCAGGGCACAATCCCTCTTTTACCTCTGCTTCCTCCCCCCCCCCGCCCCGTGGGAGTGGAGTGAACAGGTGCTCACACACCCGCTTGGAGGGGCCGTTCATCACCGACTAGTCCCGCACCAGCAGCTGCTCAGACGGTTCCCGGCTCGCCGGGGGCTGCAGCGTGCCCCGAAGGCCCAGGGCTTCCAGCAAGGAGATGGCAGGGACAGGGCAACAAGGCTGTCTGGAGACTGGGGCGCGGGCTTTTAGCCTGTACCACGCCTTCAGTCTCACCAGCCGCCAGTTGGAAGGAGCAGGGCAGGGTCAGTTCTGGGCAGCACTAGGGCGGGCTGGAGCTGCAGCCCAGTCTCCGTGTCCCCCTTGCGGTAGACCAGTCAAATGGAGATGCCACCCCTATCACACCTCCTCATCCTGGTGGGTTGCAGGGACAGTCCCCAGGACAGGGCTGCGGTGCTCGCTAGAAGGGCGCGGCCCCAGGCTTCAGGGCGCCCACTGCGGGCGGGACCCGGGCAGCTCAGCCTGAGCTCAGGAGGCCACCAAGGCAGGCGGAAGTCACCTGCGTCCTCCCAACTCTGCCCCAGGAGCCTGGCTGGGCCTGCGCTGGTTTGGGCGGTGCCCGCGGAGTCCCGCGCTGCGGCAGGCGTGTACCGCTGTCCTCCCCAGGCCACACAGATAACCACTTCCCGCATCAGCACCCCGGGAAGCAGACCTGCCCCAGAGGGTATCTTGGACGAGGTCAAGACCACCTTGCTTCGCTTTTATTCTAGGAGCGGCTCAGTCCTGTTTTAAGAAGCTAGCTCTCCAGACATATTAAACTAAGTTTTTGCTTGCCTTTTGTTACGAAACTTTTAATCACACAGAATTTAGGTTCTAATCGGCCAAGCGTTTAACTGGCCCAGAGAAAAAGCTTCCGTTTTTAACACTGGCTCTGGGGGGATGTTGGAAAACAGCCACCGAATTTAGGCTGAAGTTGAAGGTTAGCAGGATTTACCATTTTTTCCCCAGGGGGTTCAACCCTCCCGGGTGCCTTTTCTTTCATTTAAGATACTTTCAAAAGAAAATTCTGGAAAACGCTTTGACTAATTTTTTCTTTAAAGAAATTCGTTTGAGCCCTTTAATCCAGAAATATTTCTAAAATGGGGAGGAGGAGGCACTGGAGACTGACAGCAGCTGTGTGTCAGGAAATAATCAGTATCATGCAAAAATATCACGGCTAATAGATATCCTTTAGAAGTGGAAATATCTATGTTTAATTGCTTTTAAACTGTAGGGTGGAAAACACAATTATACACTATAACGAACCTGTACAGAAAAATCCGGAACAATACAAGTGCTAGTATTTTTTCTTTATGATTGAAATAATTGTCCCCAAATTATGATACTGATAACCTCCCCCAAACACTGTGTTTCCTCCTCTGCAAATGCTTGAAGAGGAATAGTTCTTACCAGTCGAATACATTTACTTTTGTCCTTAATAAACAGAAAATTGCATAGCTTTAATATGGTTGTACATCCTCAAATGCGTCTTTTAATTTCATGGTTAGCTCTCGATATTTTAAAAAACTCAATTTTCAGAGATACATATATGAGTCCTAGTAATTATAAACACACTTTACTCATCTGATTTTTATAACATGCATTTTCATAATTACTGTACAACTGAAATAGACATTGAGTTATGCTGTGTGCATGTCCTTACTCAGCAATATATTCTTAGACACCTTGTTCAACAAATTAAGTGAATTTAAAAGAAACTGAAGCAGGAAAGAAAAATCCTGCCAGTAGAGAGAGAATCACAGTGTGATACAGACAAAAGGGAAGGAAAAGAGGTTCTCATACGAAAAAGTGATTTATTATGACATAGAAAATGTTCACAATCATTGAAACACACTTCGGAAACTAGTAAACACCTTAGATAGAGTTGTGCCAATTACTCGGCCTGCAAGCATCTGCTTTGTCTTAATTAGAGTAGAAGGTGAATGACCACTGTTTATTTTCATTTTCCTCATTAATTATGAAAAACTGCATTTAATTCATCTTGCATAGTGAGAGATTGGCTGCGCAGATGTAAGTCATAAGGGAAGTGGCTGTCGGTGGGCAACCTGAACATGGCACCCTGCCCAAGGGGACCCCTGGGTGGCACTGCACAGTAATGCATGCCATAATTGTAATTTTTGCCATAGTCCAAGGTTTCTTCTTGCTTCAGGGAAAATATCCCATTATAGTTAATTGGGGGAGGACTTAAGGGACCTTCAAACTGAGGGCTGGCACACTCAGGGGAAGTACTTTCATAGAAGGATTCATACGCACTGCAGTAATTGTAGGGTTTCATGGACTTGGAATTATCAAGAGTCCCATGCCCCGGGGGAGTGGCCAGCTCAGGGCTATGGTAGGGTGGGTAGAATGTGGTGTAGGGTGACCTTGTGTGGTGTGCAGCCTCCCCACCCTGACCCATCAGGAAACTCCTGGCGTTGAGCTGTAAGCAGCCTGCCACCAAGTTTGTCGTTGGCTGGGAAAGACCTTTGCATAAGTTTTGGACGAACGTGAGCAGATCTGGTCTCTTGCCAATCCTCAGAATTTCGGAAAGTGCCCAGATGTAGTTTTTGGCCAGCCGTAAAGTTTCTATTTTGGACAGTTTTTGGGTTTTAGAGTAACAGGGGACCACTTTTCGCAAATTGTCCAGAGCGTCATTGAGGCCGTGCATCCGGTTCCTCTCGCGCGCATTGGCTTCCTGTCTCCTGAACTTGACCCTTTCCAGTCGTAGTTTGGTGGTCTTTTTTTTCCTGAGACCCCTCCTTCTGGGCAAGCCATTTTCATCTTCTTCTTCTCTGTCTTCTTCCTCTTCCTCTTTCTCGGTTTCTTCTCCAGGGGCCCGTTTAATGCTCTTTCCTCGAAGGACAACTTGTTTGGGAAAGCTCTCTGGTTTCTTAATTTGTTTCTGGTCCTCGCATTGTCTGGCAAACTTTCTGCACATCTGGGATTCGGGCATTATGACAGACTCGTCAAACGGTAGTGTTAACATGGTTCTTTAACCTTAAATTACCTGGAAAAAATGCCAGCACAATATTTAAAGTGTTTTCATTTTTAGAGTTGATCTACTTCAAATTTTTTTTAATGACTTAATCACAAGGCTCTGAAAGCACATGAAAAAAACTGATTCCAAAACTTGTATTTACATTAAATAAAAAATCGAGTTTGTGTAGATTAGAAATCACAAAGACCTTGATCCATGCAGTCACATTAATTTATACAGACAAATTATCAAAAGAAAATATAAAATGATATACCTACTAGAAATCATCACATTTCCTATTTCTCTTGGATTTTAAAATGGATTTTTAACACACAAGAAGTGGAGTTCAAGCAAATAAAAGCATGATATAATAATGCAGACTTTCATTAATTCTAATTCCCCTGAGAACAAAATAGAAGAGAAACCAATTTTTAAAACTAAAGGTGCTACCTCTCTCTGAAGCTGACAAATTTGAGGGGTTTTGTCAGAAAAAAAATTAACCCCCAACTTTGTTTCCTCTTAACCTCAAGCTAGAAATTTTGATAAATGAGTATGGAATGCACAAATTTAAAGAAAATATCAATAAGATCCATTTTTAAATTGAATTTTTTCCTGATGAGTAAAGAAGTATGTAAAAAGAGTACTGTTTTCTCAGCCTCAAGGAAAGGGATATTAGGCTTATTTGAAAATAAAACTATAAACAAATGAAAAAACCACAATCATTACTGACATTTTTTTAAATCAAAGCAAATGTTGCGACTGCCTTAACATCTAAGAATTCCCCCAATGTAATTGTCTGTTTACTGCTGTTCCGCTCCTAGTGTTTTTGTTCTAAGAGCTACGGAAGTCTCCCTCTAGCTAATATCGGACAGGAACGGTCCAAGGATTCTGCCTGCAATTGTGCACGTGTGTTCAGAATCCCAAATGAAAGGGGGAAATAATTTGTGTTTAAAATGCAATTTTGGTTTTTGTTGGATAAAGCAGCAAATATTTTTGTCTAAAGTATTCAACCAAATAGACATATTAAAACAGAGACTTTTAATTTAACAATCTCCAGCCCCCCTCTACACACACACACACACACACACACACACAATGTCCACACATTTGCAATGTTACATAATAACAGTGAAAGTATGTGATAATTACATCATAAGAATGAAATATGATAAGAACTTATAGATGGTAAAGAACATAGAAATACTCTAAGACAGTGATACTGTATCTTTAAATACTTGCATGCAAAGCCAGCATCAATTGAGTATATCTTTATTTATATTACCTTAGGTTTTAATTTCATTCAATAATCAGTTTTCATTTTGTATCTTCCAAATCTTTTCAGGCTGAGTGTCGCATCGTCTCCTGGAGCCTCTAGATCTGTGTGTATCTGCACTATCTCATTGATCTCTAAAAAGTGACATTGATGCCAACTGCCAGAGCTGGTACCCATGCCATCTGCTAGTGACGTCACAGGGCAGAGAGAGCCATGTGATCCTCTCTTGGGACCTTCATTCTGCACTGATCATCTGGCATCCCTGTAAGTGGGTACCAGCATTCATGCATCAACACAGGAGGTTAGACTGATAGGGAGAAAAATCTGCACCAGCCTTTCACATACAGTAGGTGCGTTTCTCTTCGAGCTGCTCGGGTCTCACTGGCAATCTGTAGAAAGAGCTGTTAGGGATGGGTTTCGCCCTGCCAATGGTACAACTGTTAAGCAGTCGTTAATATTCCATTCATTCGCAAGGTGGGCTTTTGTGTGAGTGAGAGAGGTTTTTGTTGTTTGTGGGGTTGTTGTTTTGTAAAGATCACCCGCTCCACCTCGGTGGAGCTGGGTACCAGGGAAGGAGAGCCTTGTATGGGAACTAGAAGCTGAGCTTGGGTGCTGAATGAAACCAAGATCAGGGTCGACAAATGGGTCCGCAAAAGGCTCCTTATTTCTGTTTTGTTTTACGGCATGTAACTTATGGGTTTGTGTCTGTGTGTTCTTCTACTCCAGACTTCTTTGCTTCTCAGGATTTCAGAACAAAAGATCAGTTTCTTCATTTGGGGTCTGTGAAAGACATCTTCAAATGCTCCCTTACACTTGCTGCTGTCTTTCTCATAACTTTTCAGAGAGAATTTACGCAGTCAGAATGATACACAGACCAATTGCAGAGCCACAGTGAGTCTTCGATTAGATTTGAAGCTACATGTTTGTGCCCACCGCTGAGCCACTAACTCTACTCAGTTACCCTCCCTGGTCTCCTGGGGTTAACCTTCTTGTGCCTTCTCAATTCAGACACGAGAAACAGAAAAACCATCACTTACGTTTGCAGCTTTATTTCTCCCCTTCCCTCATTGTCCCTTGCTGGTGCCTTTTTACCGAAGCAGGACAGAAACAGTTAAGCAGAGCTGGCAAAGCCCTTCGAACAAAACAGGATGCAAAGCTAGAGGCCAACTCTACTGTCCTCTCCTCTCTCTGCTCCTCTGAGATGCCTCCCTCCCAAATGGTCATATTATTTCAGGAATGCCTATAAAAGGCAAAAAAGTGAACTTTTTAAAAAGTGAAAAAAAATAAACAAATAATCACAAGCCTTATTGTTTGACAGCTGCATAATCTCTGGCTCTGAAGTGAAAGAGTATGCTTTTGGTCTTAGTATAATCCCTGGCAGCCTGGCACCGCTGAATCTGTGTTAGCATTCCCCTTATAAATCCCACCTTTGAAAGGTTTAGGATGCTGCTGCTTTAATGCACTTTGGGTCCAAATTGGCACCAAGGGCCTTCCCCGGATTCAATTGTGCTCCTCTTGCGCCCCTGTTCATTTCCACCACCTTTACAAAGTTTGTCTGACATTCTCTGGACCATTGTAGAAAGGATGGAAGGTTGGCATTAAGAAAGATACCAGGTAAAAATGCATAGTTTGCCTCTCTTAAAGGGGGAGTAAAACAGAAGTGTAAATTTAAAACAATAGTAAGCCTCTTAATTTATAGGTTAAAATAGGTAGGTGGGCCTAGCTCATATTTGAAAGTAAAACATGTAACATCAGTAATTTTAGAATTTGCAGCTGAATATATTTTTACTAATGATGATGTTGAATATATTTCATGTAGTTTTTGGTTCAAAATCTGAATATATTTTTGTATCAATGCCAAAGAATTTCAATAGAAGGCCAGATGCAGAAGTCAGTTGTCCTCATGTGTGATTTCATTTTTAAGTTGTGAAGGAAGGAAAAGATCAGAGTCCTGAGCTACAAAGTAGATAGTGCTGTCTTTGAATCTCCCATGTTGCACCTGTTCTAAGTCCCCAGGCGCTACATTGTATTGCATCACAAATGTAAATGTCAAAAGGCAGGGACAATCTGATTTGATGTGTCCATAGAAAATTATCACCAATGTAGCAAATGGAAGGACTGATCCTGTATTTTATCTTTACATGTGCATAAAAAAAGAGTAAAGATGAATTGGTGACTTTTCCATTCTTGCCAGTAACAGGAAAGAAAACCTTTCGTAGTGATGAGGTTGGGGACAAAGCTTATTCAAGTATTTCGATTATCTACTAATTTTTGAGAGACTTAGTTTTTCTTTATTTTTAAAATGAAAGAAAAATATAAAGAGATCGGGATGGGTATTGAGAATTATAATGTGAAGATTTAGCAAGGATTCGGTGTGTTTGTACAATTACTTTTCAAGAAATTTTGTTATGCATTTTCTAGGGTAGTTCCAGGTATGCAAATGTCTGTGGTGTCTGTTAATATGCGTTTGTACCATCTACCAGAGTGACTGTTCTAATCTCTGCTAAGAATGCATATTAACACCAAGACTCCAGACAGATTTAAACACAGATATTCAGAGCCTTGGCCAGGAAGTTGTCACCTCCTCTATCACGGTTCTTCTCATTTCACTACCATTGCTCTATACCAAAATTCCCCTCTCTGAACTGATTCTATTCTAATTTAACTGCTGTGATGATTTTGTTAAAATTTTTGTTGTTGTTTCTGTGGTCATGAAATTTTGCAATTTTTTTCAAGTATCCAGTGCCAGTCATTTCCCATCTCTTGCTAAGTGCTCATATATTAATTACAGAAATAAGCTGCACACAATTTAGACATGAGTTTTGATTTGGGATTTTGTGAGAGAATGAAAGTCACATGTTCAGAAATGGAGGTCCAGGTGTTGTCATTCCAGGCTACCCTGTGGCTACCTATGTCTTGTTTTAGCATATGGGGTATTCTTGTGCATCCGTGCAAAGGGCAGCAGGGCAGAGTCCGTAGTGAAACTTCAGAACACAGTTCCTTCTGCAGATGTGGGCACATCTGAGGGGCTGGATATTTTCTTTTTTGACTTTTTTTCTCTTTCTTTCTTTTTTCTTTTTCTTTTTCTGGCTTTTTAGGCAAGTGCCGCAGGGAGCCCCGAGATTGGCTTGTACATGAGCAAGCTCAGTGTAGGTTTACTGAGCTTTAACTCTTCGATTCCCTCTGGGCTGACATGGTTTTATGGTGTAGCAGAATATATCCCACTTAGGAAAACAGCCCTTGGATTAAAGAAAATCATTTAAATAATTAAGCAAGTCAGAAAACATGTTTACTGCTCTTGATTCCTTTAAGGGCTTAAAACAGCTGGAGGTAGGTGTGGCAACGTTTTGTTTACACCCCATGAATATTATGTAATGAACAGGCCTTTAAAGTCCCCCAAGGTGAAGCTGGACTGCAGGGCACGTGGCCTGCTAGCCTCCTACAAGCCCACCCTGGCAGTCCTCTGCTGCAAACTTTGTGCAGAGCAGTGCTGGTCTCTTTCCAGAAGTGCATTTTATCATTTTCCCCTACAGAGTGTACTTTTCACTTATTCTTCAAATCCATGTGTTAGGGCCATTTTCTAATTTGTTACTAAGTTAAAGCATCTAAAGAGATGGACTGGAGACTTCTACAAATACAAGAAACTGGGTCTGAGTAGAAGGATTGATTTTAATCCATTCAAAAAGAAAGAGTCAGTACTTTATGATCTTGTGTGTTACTACAAGAAAATGTCCAGCTTCCTTTTGACTTTAAAAATTAGGAAAACTCATTTGTTGAGCCTGATTTCGACTTTTTAATGATACTGAATTAGTTAGTTTTTGTTATGTTTCAGCGTATGTAATGTAATGGTTATTTAATGTGTGGGGGAGCAGAGGCTGTGTGTATGCAGGTAAATGTATGCACTGGAGGTCAGAGATTGACACTGGGTATGTTCCTCTATCAGATCTCCGTCTTGTGTTTGGAGATAGGATCTTCATCACCAAGCCTGGAATCCACTGACTCCGCGGGAATGGCTGTCAATGAGCTCTGGGAACCTGACTGTCTCAAGCTCAGAACCAGACCCAGCTTTTCTGTGGGCTTTGAGGATTCAAACTTGCATACTTGCACCCTTTATGCACAGAACCACCTCTCCAGTCCACAGTCAACATTTTTAAATAGAGAAAACAGAAAACCATTATGTTTTTCTTGTTACATTCATGCATGCAGCGAGATTGGAGCAAGCCCTTAAGACAAGAGATGTTTTGGAAGGTTTTACAGAAGCAGCCTTTTTTTGGGAGCATGTGGCTCAGGATGCTCTGAGACTTGTGACACTTTTTCCTGCTTCCGTCTTTATAATGCTAGGACTACAGGCAGGTGCCACTACACGAGTGCAAATAATAATTTTATATTAATAATTTTAAATTAGAATACAAGATGTTAGCTATCTTTGTGGTATTTTAGACCATAGTGTATTTTAGTAGACTCTCCTTCCCCCTCATCTTTTCCTACCTTTCCGTACCCACAACGCTCTCTTGCAACCTCCCCCAGTTTCTTTCCCCTTCCACGTCCTATGAGTCCTTTTACCCACTCCCTATCCTTCATCATCACCTATTTTTGCTCTTTCTTGGTTTCCTTTATAGTTTTTAGGTTTTATCCACATTTATACCTTCCCCACTGCACGTGTGTGTGTGTGTCTGTGTCTGTGTGTGTGTGTGGGGGTGTACCTATACACATTACAGTCTAGGATCCACACATGAGCAAGAATATGTGGTTTTTGTCTTTCTGAGTTTGGATGACTTTAATTAATTTTATACTTTCAAAATTACCCATATTCCTATAGATTCCAGGAACATAAAATTCCATTGTGTTTATTATCCCATGTTTGTATGTAGTTCTCTATTGATGGGCAGCTGATTGATTCCATCTCCTTTCTGAATGGACCCTGGCAATCGCATCTCCTGTCATTACTGGCTGAGCCAGGACAGAAGTTCCTCAAACAGGGTTTCCTGGATGGTGTTCAAGAAGTCCTCATGCCTCCTGCAATGGAGTGACTGTACATGCATGAACACAGATGCATGTTTCTAATGGCAGATTCCCACATCCGATTCTAGGAGGGTGATAAATATGTCTCATAGTCGTGGTGGCCAATCTCAGTTCTGCTCTCTAGTAGCTATGTGCCACGAATTTCTTCATTCATCTTTTTTACTTCCTCTACAAATACTTAGCAAGTAACTATTTTGGAGCAATTCTTGACTCTTCCCCAAGGCATCTGCCTTACACTCAGTCTCTGACAGCCCATAGATGGTGTTCAACTCATCCCTAGAGGCAGCCAGTGTACATAGAAGCCCGACTGTGTCTATACTCAACCCTCCAGTGATTCCCTGTCCTGATTAGTCTTTACTCAACTTGACATAAGCTAGAGTCACTTGGGAAGAGAGAACCTCTAAAGAGAAAGTATCTCCACTGGATTGCCCTGTAGGCAGCTCTGTTAGGCATTTTCTTCATCCAGGACTGAAGTGGAAATGAATCACGTCTGGATTAAGAAGTTGTAAATGTCATGAAGAAAATTCAAAGTAGTCTACAGTCTGGAGCCTGAATGTGAAATGCAATCAGCACACACCTAGTCAAGACAGGGATTACAAACACAGGTTAGTGACTAGCATTCAGAGGCACACAGGACAGTCCAGAGTGTGATGCTGAGGAGTTTGTAGTCTTCACAGAGAAACAGATAACAAATCTGCATGACCATGCCCCACTGGAGATGGACAGATGACAAATATGCATGGAATTTCCCCACTGGAGGATAGAGCAAATTTGGGGAAGATCTATTCAGTTGAAGTATCTCTAGTATTCTTTTCATCATTTCCATAGCTGGGATGAAGGACAGGGCAGAGGCCAGAGCAGGTGTTGTCTTTCCTGTCTTTGGGGAGGACCAGCAACTGCATAGCATGAGCAGACCTCTGATCATATAGGACAGTGTAGGTCATGGTAGCTTTTTCAGAATTTAATCCAAAGGCAGCCAGTAGAGGGCATAGTGCAGTGAGACATTTGCAGAGCTCACTCGGGGTGGCTAGGGTCTAGCTCAGCGGTAGAGTACATGGCTAGAATACATTTATTAAGTCCTGGGTTCCATGCCCAGAATCAAAATCAAAATCCCAAACAGAACAAAATGGGAAACAAAAAAAAAATGAAAAAGAAAAGTTCACTCTGGATGCCTGAGGAGATTTGAACAGGGGAAAAAGAAGAAACAAGGAAAAAGTTGATTGGGTCAGGAAACTGTGCCACACAGGCCATGTTGGCCTGCTGAAAGCTAAAGAACTTGGGGAAACTGAAGAAAAACCCTCTCTCTTACTATCCCTCCATTTCATTGCCTCCCTGAAGCAGGAGATAAGATTCTCGTGGGAGAGGCACCCCCCCTCATACCCCAACAGAGAGGAAAGGACTGCCTTTCCCTTTCAAGCTGCAAAGCAGGCTTTCCAAAGCTTAATGGGGAATCTTGATTGCCAATGTGATCAGTAGGGCACAATCCTTAAAGCACACTTGGGAGAGACTGACCAAAACAGGAAGACCTGCCAGGAGTATGCTCAACACCGTACCATAAGCTGGAAGCCTGGATGGAATAAAGGTGGAAGGAGGATAAGGGCAGTTAGTGCAAACAGTACACATGCACACGCTTGTGTATACACACACACACACACACACACACACACACACACATGTCCTTCCTGGTTTCCAGTCTGTGAGCTGCTCTGATTCAACAGAAACTTCCAGAATCAAGATCCAAAATAAATCCTCTCAAGTCTCTTGATGAGAAAGCAGCTACCTGAATTTCCCCTGCTGTATCTGACTGTACCCACTCACCCTCTCTAGAACTCCCCTACACTTCATCAAACCTACTGCAGAAAACGCCAAGGCATAACTGTTTCTTTGGGGCTTCATTTCCTTACGAGAGTGCCTACATCCCAGAAAATTTACTGAAGGAAATTGTGTGCCTTTCTCTGTCCTTGTTATAGAACCTTGCCCATGAATTTAAGATGGGCTAGTGATTATTTTCTTTACTGACAGAAACTCTTTGTAGAGGAGACAGAACAAGACAGAGAGGGCTATGGCCCAATGGAGGCCTTGGAGATGCAGAGAAGAGGAGGCACAAGGCTTTCTGGTGGGAAAACAAACAAACAAAAGAATTGACTAACAGAATAGGTCTGGGGTAACGTGGGAAAGTTGTGTATAACTGGTGATGATGAAGCATAAAGTAGCGACAGTAAAGTAGCCACAAGCAGTGTGTCCAGTGTTACGGAGAGTGCTCCACAGGCTTGAGTTCAATCCATCGCGTGGTACCTGTGGCCTCCCCCATCAGAAAGGGAAAGAAACGATGGTTCAGAGATAATCTGTTTGGTAAGGGATGCTCAGGTTTGAAGTGGGAAAGCCATCATTTAGACAACAGGTCTCTCTGTGTACCAATCCCATTTTCCTGACTATGATACTAAGTTAATCACTGAATAACCCAGCCTGACATGATGGCTCATGTGGGAAGTGAGACAGGATTGTGGTTCATAGTTAATATGGGCCACACAGAAAGGCCTTATCCCAGTCCAATCAAATCAAACTATATCATACTAGTTGAAATAGGAAAAAAAAAACAGTTAAACATGAATCTAAGTACAGAGTCCACAAAGAATACTCGTTTTAAAACCTTTGATGAATGAACATTGTTACCCCATGCTCTCTTTTGTATTTGTGTGCACAGGCAGGTGACAGATGTTGGGAGGTGAGCTCATGCAGCGGTAGTGACCTATCACAGCAAACCTGGCTGCTGAGAGGAGTAGAGGCTTGAATTGTTCCTTTATTCCTTCCTTCCTTTTCTTTGTTTCCATTGAAATAACAAAACACCCAAGGCTGGGTGCTTAAAAATAAGAGAGGTTTAATTTAGTGTATGAATTCAGATGCCTAACACTAACCCCGGCCAGGCCCTTCTGGTGGATGGCATCACAGCGGTAAGAAGACATGTGGGAAGGAGAGATCATACTGACAGATGGGAAGCCAAGGGCAGAGCTCAGAGAGTAGGCTTGCTCTCGCCGCAGCTTGCTCTCTGAAGAACCAGCTCAGGAGCCATAACAACTACCTTAATCTCATGTGAGGGCTGCTCCCTCCATGGCCTACTGCTAGGCTCCCAGATCTCAAAGGATCCATCACCTTAACAAGCAAAAGCCCAAATCATCATTTATCTTTTAGTATTTTGGACTTCTGGTTGGTTTGCTTTGTTTCACTGGCAAATCTCATCTCATTACATTAGATTCTTCATTTGTGTTTTAAAATAGCAATGCTAACCCACTGTTATTATAACATATGTGACAAGTTGTTGTTCCTTGGGGTGGTGATAAATTCGAAGTGATCTATTCACATCCTTGTGGGTTGGAATTAATCCTTTTCTTCTGATTTCCCACTGTACTTTATGCTTCTATTATTATGTTTAACATAATTTGCTTTGTGGTAGCTATTTGTGAATACATCTGTCTCCCCTACTGTCCTGGATGTCTGCTTGTTTGTTTGTTTCATTTTGTTTTGTTGTGAGCACATCACACAACACACTAAACTGCATTGTAGGAATTCAATCTCTATGAATAGGAGAGTCAAGTTGAGCAGTTGCAGTTATGGCATTTTTGGCTGCAGACTACCAAAGAGCCATGAGGCCCATCTGTCAATCAAGACTGATCTTTGCTTCATTAATACTGGGACTGAGCAGTGAGATAAGTCAGTGACAAAGAGCTTCATGTCCTACATTCCACAAACTAAATTATAGATTATGTAATTCTTTCAACTATAAACGCTACTGTGGGAAGCAGGAATCCTAGCTAGTGACAGTAAAGACCCATGATTCTACCTGTTCTGCCTATGAAATTTGAACCCAGCACTGGTTTTTTTTTGTTTGTTTGTTTGTTTGGTTTTTTTTGTTGTTGTTGTTCTTTTTCTCCAAAAAGGCTGTTCCAGTGCTAATTATTTCTTTTAAAAAAACTGGAGCAACTTTTTCACCGAGCAGCAGTTTGCATCTCATTTTGGCCACCAGTAGTGATGTAAGATCCAGGCTAAGACAGTGGCTGACACATGGCTTCAGATTCTCTTATTAGCCAGTGTTGCTTTCTGGAAGAAATGCATCGTTACCTTTGAACTCAGAGTTTAAGCACTCCCCAGGCTGGCTTGGCTGTTATTGGCGAGATGTGAGTTTGGCATGTTGCAAGTGAAGATAGCTCATGCTTTGTGGCCCTGCTTTCTGCAGCTCTCTGGAGGTGGACGCAGTAGATGAGGGAGGAGACTGTCCTCCACGCGCTCCCCACTCTGCTGGTTTGGGGGCTGCTCAGAGGCACGTGTATGTAGTGGAATAACAGAGAATGAGAACAAGGGGGAAATGATGTTAATAATAGTCCTCTCCTCCAAAACTAAACTCCTTCCGAACTGGCATCTCTCTTTCAAACCATTCTCACTTGGAAGGTGTTGAAAAGCTCAGTAAATGAGGTGAACTAGAGAAATGGGTGTGTTACACACTTGGAATTACAGACAGGTAGGCTGTTTAAAAAGGATGTTATGACCCAACTGCAATGATAGTGTGTCTGGTATGGTCAGTTAATATAACATGGTTCCTTGAGCACTCTCTGGTTTGGGGAGCGTCTAGGTTCATGCAGAACTATTTGTTTTCTCTATATTTATTTTTGCACTACTGGAGTTGCAAGCATGGCAGATAGTTTCCCTCTCACTGAGCTATATCGCTACCATTCTTTTATTTTTCCTTTGAGGCAGGGTCCCCTGAACTTCCCAGGGAAGCCTTGCACCGTCTCTCTAGTCCAGACCAGCCTTGAACTCAAGATGGCCCCACCTTACCTCAGCTTCCTGAGCAGCTGGGATTCAAACCCTGTGTCACATGACTCAGCTCTCACATCCACGTTTCCGAAGCAGCAGAATGATAACATGTTGAAGTGCCTAACATGACCCTAGACATTCGGGAAGCAGATGCTAACGAAGGCAAACAGCAGCCCAGGGGAAGTTCTGATGGGATGAACATTGTGGTATTTCTACCCTAGGAGGAGCAGATGGAAAAAGACGTTCCAAAGGGTCTTTCTATGGCCTTAGGTGGTCCACTTTTAGCTAATTCCCTGGAGACTAGAGACTATCTTTTCTATGGAAACTTGAGATTCAACTACACAAAGAGTAAAAACCAAATAGGTAAAGCAATGTTTGTTTGTTTGGTTGGTTTTGTTTTTTTGTCTTTGTTTTTTTTTTTTTTTTTGTTTGTTTGTTTCTAGATCTGAGTTTCTGGGGAGTCCAGAAACAGAACTTACGTGACACTTAAACATTGCTTCCATGGCTCCCTTCTTAAATAAAAAAATAATTAAAAATTACATTTTATGTTTCTGTTGGTGTAAAAATATAATTCAGACTGAGTCATGTTCATTTCAAGAAAAGTTTGGGAGGAGGATTAAAAAGTATGATGGGACCTTGGCACTGCATTGTTCCTGTTGCAAAGTGGGAACTGTGCCCTGTCCCTGAAGGTAGGGTGTGGTCAACAGGATTTTTAAATTATGCCTGATTGAGAATCACAGTAACCTCTGAGGGACTTGGACTTAAGTTTAGATATATTTGTTTCCTCTAAAGCTAGCTTCTACAAGCCGCCCTTGCCCCAACTTTAGATGAACATGGTTGGAGAGTATGACAGATAGATAGGCACCTAAGCCAGACAGGCTCAATAAAAGGAAATGCAGGACACCTAGCTAAATTTGAAGTTCAGAGTTGTTTATATATGGTACAAACCTATAGAGAAAGTATACATTACTTATGTGAAATTCCATTTTAGCTCAGCATCTTTACCAGACTGCTTTCATTATTCTTGGAACCCAGACTACTTTTCAGCGTAAGATCCACTTCATGATGGAGACTCTGGGCACCAGTAGAGCATCCCCAGAGAATGCTCTGCCACTGGTAAGGAAGCATGTGGGCAGATGTGTCTCTAATACCCATTCTGTTGGATTCCTCCCTTTGCTGGTGCTCCATGATTCTCTGGAGGAAGAGATGCTTTAAAGTTACTTAACTGCTGAATGGTTTACTGTTTCTGAGTTTCAGGTGGGACAGCAAGTTTTGATGGAAGACATTCATGGCCACCATAAGTTACTGTATTTTCCTTTATGATAAATGTAATGAATATTTTGAGCCCACCTCACTTGTTTATTTTATTTTATTGTCCTTTGTGCTTATGCATGGGGCCAACCACCTTTCTCTCTTATCTCAGCGCATTCACCTTCTGCTCTTTGCGGAGGGTCAGCTAAGCCAGAGACTGAGTTCACACTGTCAGTTTACCTTCCAAGAAGTCACTTTCCTGTTTGATGAAGGACACAGTGCCGTGTTAGGACCAGCTACATAAACACAGGCCTAGAACAAATAAAGATACATTGCCTCTTGTTGCAGCAGCTAAGACTTTTTAAATGGCCTGAGTAGAGCATTAAACCAAGCTCAAGGACCCATTCAAATGCACAGATGGTGTGCACTAACAGCCTGTACTACTGCAGAGGTATCCTCAGGGCTGAGAAACCAGGGAGTCTTCACTACGAAAACTGCAGAGAAAGTACCAGGGCTGTTCATGAGGGTTACTATATACCAAGAGTCCACAAGAGGTCACAGGAAATTATCGTATTTTTTTCATAGATGTTTGCTTGATTTTGATTTTTTAAAATCTCGATTTTTGGGCTTTCTTGGTCTTCCCTATCAGTCATAACAACATCACACCATCCAGTGAGTGCCATGACAAGAGAAACTTACATCTCATGGGCTATAGACTGGAAAGCCAAAAGTCAGGGGTAGGCTGGCTTGGTTCCAGGGAAACCTCTTCCTCTCCCTGGTAGGCAGATGGCCTTTCTTTCTACCTCCTCCCCTTATCCCCAGGGCCTTTCTTCTGGCCCTGTGTGGGTAGAGAGGCAGAGAGGAAAAAAGAGAGAAAAGTCAAGAAAGGAAAGAGGAGAGCGATCCACTGTATGGCATTTTGCGGTTACAAAGAAAGGACCAATCACTTTATTATTTATCTTTAAGGGTAATCTTATAAAGAATCACAACCCTAAACCTGTATATGTGACAAACAGCTCTACTCTAAATATTTAGGGTACATACCTACTCATCAATAGTTTTTATATTAGGAGATTGAGGACAGAAATGGGTACAAGGAATTAATCATCATCTTTGATCACCAACCAATCCTAGCAAGGGAAGTACCTGAACTGGCAACAATTGGGCTGTTTTGTATTTTTTTACCATAACCTAATGAATTTATAACTCAGCTATGCGTTCTTGTGAACTTTAGATTGTTTTATAGTGTTTTTCATCTCAAAGCTATTATCCAAATATCTAATTTAACCTAAACTTATTTTAAGGCTTCGTTTCAGCTATGATGCACACTGAAACCTGCAAATGCATCTTTCAACATTAAAATTAAAAGAATTTGAGCCAGCCTTTCTCCTGGGGACTCAGTTGTTTTCCTTAATCATTAACCTGAACTGCAATCTATGCAGCTCCTTAGATGAAATTCATAGGCCCTAGCTGTGTGAAGTTTTCTTATATTTATTTTCAATCATCAAAGCTCTGTTTAAACTAACATTATCATCAATTAGACAGTATAGCGTAAGAAGAAATTATCTTCATAATAATCCACAGTTAAAAATGCCCAGTATAACAGAATGTTTCCATGAGGTAAACACATTGCATCATGGACAGTGGGGATCTCATAACCATTCACTCCATGTCATATACCAGAGAAAGATGTCAGCGGCAAATGTGTAAATGCACAGGAGAAGCAAAGACATTCTGGAGTTTGTGGTCTTGGGGCATTGGCTATCCAAGATTCACCCATCAGGGATTCACCTCTTGGTGGTCTGACACCTTGAACTTCAATTGCCACCAACTGCTCGTCTGACTTGGCCATCAGCAGACATGAGCATCCAATTCATAAGAGGTACCTCTTGGGTCTTCAAAACATTGTGTGATGCTCCACTCTCTTCCTTCATGTCCTGGCCCAATTTACAGATGACCATTTTTACTGTCATTTTTGACTCTGGAGACTATATTCTATAAGAGAGATGTTTTCTTTGTGTGCATAACGCACATAGAGATATATACATGCAAACATATGTGACTATATAAATAAATTCATAAACTATAAAATGTACATACACACTAGTAAATAGGACTTACTGGAATAGCTGCCCAAAATCTAGAAATACTACTCAAGAAGAATTCAAATAGAAATGAAGATGTCAGACATTATTCTAATTAAATGTACACCTATGCTATCCTTTGTTTCAAAGAAAGGAATTTCTTTAAGGTTTCTTTCCCACTCCTCCAAAATTAGCATTACAAACAGTTGTGAACCACTTGGCATGAGTGCTGGGAACTAAACTCAGATTGTGGTAGAGAAGAATGGGCTCTTTTTTCTTATTTTGGTTTTTCGAAACAGAGTTTCTCTGAAGCTTTGGAGCCTGTCCTGGAACTAGCTCTTATAGACCAGGCTGGCCTCGAACTCTCAGAGATCGAAGAATGGGCTCTTAACTGCTGAGCCATTTCTTCAGTTCAGAAGAGAGGCTCTTAAAAATCTTTTTGAAGTAGATGAACAAGCATGTTTATTCTGCTAACTCATTTATTTAGTATATTTGTTGTTTCTGTGTTAAAAGTTGACTCATTAATCTTACTTGTGTGTGTGTGTGTGTGTGTGTGTGTGTGTGTGTGTGTGTGTAGGAGCTTTGAGACAGGATTTTCTTTGAGCTCAAGGTAATCCCCCTGTCTCAGCCAAATAAGTGCTGGGATTACACACATAATCTGCCACACCCAATTTTAATCATGTCTTCTGAAGGAGGCTCATCTTATTTAGCAAATCAGAGCTTTAGCTATTTTCTTGAGCTTCCAGATCACAATTGGCATATTGCTTTGATTTTCACCCTTACTTGTAGTGGCCAACTGTTTCGGTGTGCCTAGAATATTTTGGAAAATGTTCTTTTATTTTGCAGATGGGCCTCTTGCAATTTTAGCTTCCATGACTCTGATCTACAGGCCTTGGGCAGAATGAAGACTACCTAGATGACAGGCTAGACTGAGGGCCATCCTTGGCTAGTCAGCAAGTTTTATTGCTTTGATAGAAAGAAATGAGTGATTTAGGGTTCAGCACTCAACCAAAGTAAGCACTCTGTAAGTCAACCGTCAAGGGGGCTTGCCTTCTACTGTGCTTTTTGAGATGCAGCCTTTCTTGAGCTGGGGTACATCTTTGTCACTCTCTATGGCAGGCTGATGGAAAAGTATTATGTACAGGAGAACCAAAGCATAGAGCAGAGCAGGTTCCCAAAGGTGGTTTGGAGCATCAGTAATGGATCATGGCCAAAGGAAAGCTACATGAGCTTCTAGTTATGGGGTCAAAAATGTATTTATATAGGAAAATCAGACCTGGGCTTCTACCACTTAGCCAATAAGAGTCCCCAAGAGCACTGTACACAGAAAATTCAGATATGGAGATTCGTGACACTGTATTGCAAAAGTGGCTTGACACTGTTCTAGAATCAGTCTGGAGACAGAGGAACTGGGGAGTCTGCACCCCAGTCACTAGCCTCTGCTGTGCTTTGGGAAACTCCCAGAAGGCCCAGGATTGCCTGGGAGATAGGAGGAAAGGTTCTTAACTTGTGCCTATTGGCTGTCCATGTCCACAGTCTAATGCTACAACAATCATATAGGTATCTGAGCCCATTTTATTTATTTGAAATATTTTAAAGTATATATATTTAAAGCTGTACACACACAGACACACACGCACACACTCCACTTGATGTAATAATGTCCCTGCCACAGGCACATGCTATCTAACACAACCTCATTGTCAAGCATAGGAAGCCTTCTTTTGAGTTGCTGGTCAATGGAGTAAAAAAAAACTGACCAATATTATAAGTTCTACTACATAGAACTTAGAGAAATGGGACTGGAAGCCTCCCCCCTGAGGACAAGCTCTCATGGGACTAGCACCAATAGGAAGGTGTCATGCAAGCTGCCGAGAGAAAAAGTAACCAGTAATCCTACCCAGCTGTAAAGCCTCCCGATCCCCCAGATGATCAGCGTGACAGAATGTTCCCAGCTGTGCAGTGGTGACACTTGTACCTTGAAGGTGACCAACAGCTATGTGTATAATTGAACATAAGGCCTTAGCAAGAGGAGAGAATTCATTCCTGGTACTGTTAACTTACTCAGTGCCTCAACACTAGTGAAGTCATGGACCCTAGAGGAGAATCCATTACTGCTGCTTTTGTAAATCAGTGCAACTTCTAATTACATTCCAAATATTTCTCTTTATACCTACAGGTAAGTGTAGCCTTCACCCCTTTGGCAGCAGATTGTTAGAGAAATTCACAACTGGCCCAAATGCAGAGAATAGTTGACTATGAGGTGCCCACCCCCAACTGATACATCTACAACACTGCCTATACTTAGGCTCAGGCAATATCAGTGAAGGGGAGGGGGCTGAGAGTCACAAGACCAGATATCTGCTGTGAGACAGCATCCTCTAAAAGTGACCACAGGACCAGGATATCTGCTATGAGACAGTGCCCTCTATAAATGACAAAGAAGCTGTGCCCATGGAATCTCAAAATATGTGTTTCTCTGACTGAAAATACTTGAACAACAATGATGGCAATTGACATGCCACCGAGAATGGGGAAATCTCACAAGGTCTTGCTTCCAGATGAAGAGTTACAGGAAGTTAATGGCCGAAAGAGGGAGAATCAGCTTTCTCTATGGATGAGACTCCTGAAGGGTTATTCAAACCTGTCAGTCCTAAGCAATACACAAATGTAGTAAACTAGCTGGACTCAGCAGGGTGTGTGTGTGTGTGTGTGTGTGTGTGTGTGTGTGTGTATGCAAATCTCAGTAATTAAAGAAGAGGCCATAAATTTGAGATGGAGATGGCAGAACATGGGAAGACTTGCAAAAAGGAGTAAGGGGTAGAAATGATGTAAATACAGTATGAAATTCTCAAAAACTTAAATTAAGACATTTAAATTTTTAATAATTGTTTATTATGTTCATGTATTTGTATCTCTCTGTGTGTGTGTGTGTGTGTGTGTAGACCTCTGAGTACATCTTAAAGAAGTTGGTTCTCTCCTTCTACTATGTGGGTTCTAAAGATCAAGTTCAGGTTGTTAGTGGTAACAGCAAGTGCCTTTATCCAGTGAATCATTTTGTCAGCCCCTATTCATTTACAAAAAGTGTGTGTGTGTGTGTGTGTGTGTGTGTGTGTGTGTGTGTATGTGTAGACACCCATATGCCACAACACATTTGTGGAGGTCACAGGATAATTCATGGGAGTTGATCCTCTCCTGCCACCATGAGGCTCTTGGGTTTATAATTTTTTGATCATAAGACTTTATGACAAAGCACCTTTACCTGTTGAGCCAACTTGCCAGCCCCAGAAA